>CM046833.1:45408990-45635094 GCA_025618425.1 Heliocidaris tuberculata
TTCTTCTTCTCCTTCTTTCTTCTTCTTTTTCTTATTACCCTGATGAAGATGATAATGATGTAGATGATGATGAGGAAGGATGATTATTTATTTACTACAGTAATTGTTATTATCATCATCATCATTTTCATAGTTATATTACTATTATTTTGGAATATTAAATTGTTACTGATAATGTTATTCATAAAATTATTGTTTTTATTTTCATCCTTATATTTCAAACATATCATTGTTATAAAATATATCTAAAATAACTTTACCACTTTTCATCAGGTTGGGGTGAGACTGCTTCTCCCCTCTCCACCCCCCCCCCCCCTCTCTCTCTCTCTCTCTCTCTGTTTCTCTCTCACTCCCCACGGTCTCAACTTCTGTCTGGAAAGTGGTATTATCATGGTCATTATAATAATTGTATTTGATTTTTCCCTGAGAATGTACAGAAATCTTTAAAGCAACAAAGTCTGAAATAAAAGAGTTTTCATCTGATTTTATTCATCATGTTCAAGACTCTTCTTCACTCTTCTAGAATGACGCATCATTTGAAGAAAATTAGATGTTTGTAGACGTTGATTAGAGGTGTGTGTGTGTGTGTGTGTGTGTGTGTGTGTGTGTGTGTGTGTTTATGGGGGTGTGATGGTATGGAATGATATGAGAGGGGTATTTGCCTATGGGTGTTTTTGAATGACAAAACACATGCCTTGTGTTTGTCAAACAAGGTCACGTTGGCAAATTATTTCAACCCCCCCCCCTCCCCCCCCCCCCCCCCCCACCCTCGATACGGATTTACGCCACTGGATATGACACCACTGGGACCGCAGTCAGATTATCTGTAATTCTAATAATGTGTTCAAAGTATAAACGTATTAATTTCACAAATATAGCTTTGAAAACTTGCCTATTTACATTTCATTAAATTGGTTATACCCTATCTAGAATGTAATATATACTAGCTCTTTAACATTTACAATCCACGGGTATTAAATCCAATTCGAATAGCATAAACTATTCGACGAACAAATAAAATCACTAAAACCGCAGTAAAATTAGGACCTCGAAATTATTTTTTTTTAATACTGGATATACAAAGTGCTTTGAGAAGTCATCCCTGGCGGGTCAGGCTTGGATTTATATAAGTTATCAAGCAGTGACAGTGTGGGTTCAATGAATTCATCTAGGGTTTCAGAACAGATATGTCCTCAAACTCCGTTTGAACTGTTCCACTGTTGTGATGATTTCAGATTGGGAGGGAGCCTGTTCCTAATGATCCTGGTTCTCCCTAGACATTATCCTCGCTTTTAGAGCTGATGTCATTACGAACAGTCTTGACGGCTTCATATGCAATCATCGCTGAATGAATACCATACAGGGACGTCAGAGGCTCTAGGAGAGCCCCTACCACCATGCCTTGGGTATGACCGAAGAATGCTGTCAGCTCTACCCAGGTTCCAATCTCAAGGCTGTCAGTCAACCACTGGGTCGCATTCAGGATACCGGTATAGATCAAGCAAATCAACGTCCATTTCACTTCATCTGAACCGCAAATCTCCTGTCGCTGAACTACGCTGAGGAATGACGTCATAACCCAAGACAAGTAGATTTGGAAGATGGAAAACACGATAGCAAAGGAACCTAGAATAGTGTTCTCTGGAGGCCTGTCGATTTGGCAAAGAATTCCTGCTGCACTAATAAAGCGCAGTATGTTCAAGGTAAAAATTCCGACGCAGCTAGTGAAAATTATAAGGTCGTGTCCTCCAATCAGACCGGACACGAGAGATACAGAACTTCTTGGGTGAAAAGTCTTGGAACTATCTGTCAAGAAAATGCGATAACGATACAATGCGAGAAGAGGGACATGGAATATAATATGTAAGAACCATCTCAGGTAGGTACAAGTGATTTCATGGGAATGGGACGAATGCGCCAACCCCAGATCGCTGTATTCGAGAAGCTGGCAAAATGAAAAGTATATCATCCCGAGCATGCCAAAAAACGTTACTGTAACTGAGATATTGATTGGAGATTCCTGACGTTTTCTACCTTGAAATCTTGGCAGAATGCTTTGTCTTTCTTCTCTGGTTGAATTTGCCGATGTTGATGTCGACCTGCAATCAATTATCTTCTTGAGACGAAGTTTTACGTTTTGCCAGAATGGTTCAACGTACGTTGGCCCTAGGCTCTGAAGAACCTGTTCACTTTCAATAGCTGAAGCTTCACTAGTTTTGAGATTGGATCGGGGAAGCATCGAAGACCAGATCTGCCACATCATTGCAGCACAGATAATAGTAGATTCGGTGTAGAAATGATTCATTATCTCCATTAGGCGACAGGCAATGATTCCAAACAGTCCTGGAATCTGAGGATGGGTATGGCCATAAGTTGAATTCAATGCAATGGAATGTAAAGGGTGGGCTATCTTTGTAGCAACGATCCAGAAGGACGATCCAAACGCGAGCGCTATAGGAAAAGAAAATTTTGTTTCATCAACGAATGTGGCATCGTAGTAGTTTCTGAAGAAGATCATTGCAAAGAAATGAAGGGTCAGGTAAGTAAAATCTCGCACTATTCTCACCACAACGGCAATTTTTGTCTCGAAAGCGTTTTCGAAAGTAGCAAGGTAAATAATATCGGAAGACGTAGTTATTGGAATATTGATTGTAGCAAGTAGGGTAAATATGTAGAAAGTGTAAAGGGGAGACTTGTGAATCTTGGAGGACAACGGAAAATGCCCTTTACTGGAATCATTTGGTGTACTGGTTGAATTTGTCGACAGAACTTGCCTCCTTGTATTCAGGGAATGATCTTGCTCAGTATCTGGAATGTCTTCTAGTTCTCTCTCTCCGAAGGCTGAATCAGGTGAGCTACGAGAACGTCTACAACCAGGTTGGTCCATTTGGTTCATGGATTTTGATCTGTATAAAGTTCGATAACATCGCAAGTGGTTGTCTGGAAAACTGCGACTGTTTGGTAAAGACAGAGCAACGGATTCATCATCATTTATTTTTCCAAAATGACGGAATGTTAGCGACCGACAATTTTCCTGCACAGACTGTGTTCTTCGGTGTTGGTCAGGCTGCGGAATGAGACCAACTGCCAGGGCACAATGTTGGCATCTAAATGGCCAAAATACCTCTTGCTTCGTATGGAAAATGTCTCTTCTTCGAACAAGACCCATCATAACGATGCTAATCGAAATGAGTATGAGAGTCAGACAGGAATACAAGGCAATGCTTCGAATTCTATCACGAATCTTTCCAAAGACATCGCTTTTATTGAACGGTAGAGCGTATAAGACCATTTGACATATTCCAGTACTAAGAATAAGGCAAAGGACCAAGCGGCTGTGGTAGTGGCTCTGGTTAACACAGGGATCTTTTCTTTGGGCAGTAGACGCCATTTTTATTTCGATCGTCTTTAATGTCCGAGTTAGTCTACTTCTTGTGGCAGAAACACAGTGTCAACTTATGCAGAATATATTTAACTGGGTGTGTTGTTGAAACTAAGAAGACGAAAAAACGTATATATTTTACTCTTTTCTCTGCCAAGTGATTAAATCGTCATATCTTCCGTAGTCCATCAATTGCATAAAACAGCAAGGAATATCTTAGATAGTTTGTTCCATCTTCTCAGACTGTGCGGAGAGGGCACCAGCCTTCATTATTTCACAAGGGCAGCTCGCACTTTATACTCTTAAATCCCCTTACATATTTTCCAGAGAAGTATTCTGATGAGGGATTCCCGTTGCCTTTTAGGGTAAAAAACAAAACAAAACACAAAATAGTTTGTATAAATCCGAAACTGATTTTTGTATTCAATACAGGTGTTTATGCTATAAATGCAGCCAAACAGAGAAAGATACTGGTTATAAGATATAATGAATTAGGAAAAATAACAGAACTTGTGTGAATTTGTGAAAAATGAAATCCATAATTATATGGCAATTTCGAATTAGTGAATCGGCACTGGCATTTAGTATCAATCAAATCGACCATTTGATCAAGATTGTTATGAAGGAAAGCAAAGTGAAAAATGATCCGAGAGAGAGAGAGAGAGAGAAAAAAAAACAAAAACAAAGTATAATCCAAAACAAAACAAAAAACAAAACAAACGAACAAAAATCGAAACAAAAAAAAACTACAACACAGAAGGTGACCATAACTTACTTTAAAAAAATAACAACAAAAACAACAACAAAATAACCAGACTGTGTAAGATATCATTTAGAGAAAACCAAATAACTTAACAGTACTATAAATAGGAACAGGCCTAATAAAGACTAACCGTGATTTTTTTTTTTTAATCTATAGAATATAATTATTTCCAAGTAGATCTATGTTTTAATACAAATCCGTTAAAAATCAAATATCATGTCATTAATTGTATGGTTTTGCTCTTCTGCCCAACCTACTATATTTTAGTTAGTCATGATGAGTTCCCTTTTTCGTTAATATATCATATAATCTTTTCATACGAATACCTTTTTAATTTGAAGGCGCTGCTTTGCCGAGTGATTTCACATTTCCTGGAGTCTGCTGTCGTATGAATGGAAGATATCCTCATGGAAATCTAGACCTCAGCAGTTGTTGGAATGTCTCAAGCACGGTACAACTATATAATCATCCTGAAACTTGCTGTGCGAAAATGCGTATACACTATTAGGGGTTCGCGGAGCGTTTTTGAAAGTTTCGGGGACTGATCGTGGAATGTGTCTACGTGTGGGTGTGTGTGTGTGTGTGTGTGTGTGAGAGAGAGAGAGAGAGAGAGAGAGTGGCAGTGATACAGAAAGGGAACAGTGTCAGTGATAGTGCAAAATATACAGTCACTGATAGAGAGTGAAGAGAGAGAAAGAGAGAAGGACATACAGCAATCGATAATTTAGATAATAACGTCTGTACAATATATCAGGATAGATGTTTAGTTGAGTATCAAATTACCATTATTCCAAAAAATATTTTTCTAACTACTTTCGAAAACAACGGAATTTGTCATCTATGTCTATGAGGTTTCACATTACTATCATGGGAAGCTATTAACGATTAAGTCAAAGTCCATAGAAAGTGACTGACTTGTAACTTTCAAAGTATTAATAGAATGAATCAAACATTATCAGCAATCCATTCAACCATTAGCTTATCTAGTTGTTTTTTTTGTTTTGCAGTATGAAAGCAAATCACTCGAGGTTTTTATGATAAATTGTGATATATGATAGAGTGAAGTGGAAATTACGGGCTCCGGCGAAATGAACTACTCATAAAAACTGATCCATTAGAGGTTCACAAGTTTGAAGGTATACTGGATGGAGAGTTTCTATTTCTTTGACCATGTTGACCTTCTGACTTGTCTGAATGCACACAAAACCGGAAGCTCATGAAGACTGATGTTCCGGTAGTGTGGACCTCCCACAACTATGTGGAAAGTTTACTAGTCCTAAGGTTCCAGCAAAACATCTTGGCCCAGCAGGGGCGGCGCTACAGGGGGGCAGAGGGGGCGACGCCCCCCCCCCCTATGATTTTTCAAGTAGTGAAAAAAGAAAAAAAAGAAGAAAAAAGAAGAAAAGGAGGAAGAAAAGGGAAGAAAAGGGAAGAAAGAAGAGGAGTATTAAAAAGAGAGGTCTTAAACATATAACTCTGTATTACCCCTGTTATTTAATGGAGAAAAAATATGACGTCATATTTAGGTCGTCTTGCCCCTCCTATCAAAATTCCCTGGCGCCGCCCCTGTGGCCCAGTAAGTAACACAAATGCTTGTAATCAGTTGCAAAATAGCAATGGCGAATCAAGATCATCGTTACATGCACATGCATATTGTTCAACATTAACCAATCGGAATCGTTGTTTCAAATTCGAAACCATCGTGTGTGTGTGTGTGTGTGTGTGTGCGTGTGTGTGTGTGTGTGTGTAATTTGGGTTTTTTTTTTACAGACGTGTTTCAATCAGATATGATTATTTACGTCTGGGGACCGAACTTTAACGTCACCATCCAAAAGATGTGACTCAGTCCGGCTGAATCACTTTATAACTTCCACTGTAAGCTGGATTACAGGCGCACGCCACAACGCCCAGTTGTGTTACTGGGCCCTAGTCTTGATTTCATGAATTATTATTTGCTTGTTTGTTTGTTTGATCTTTTTATTTTTGCTTTCATTTTATATTTAATTTTCTTGTGTGCAAACGATACTTACGATAATCTAGTCTTTGATTCAACAAATATGAATTGATATATTAACCACTTACTCATGTCGAGGGGTCTTTATTTAATTGTAAACCTCATGGAAGTTTAATAATTAACATGAAGGCATTGTTTTATCTGTACGAAAATATAAAAGTATAATATTTTTATGAATATGTATTATTCAGTGGAAACGATGCGCATGTAAATAATATTCAATTAAATTCAGACATATTAAAAAATCTTCCCATGTCTTTCTCATGGACAACGGTACCATACTAAAACATAAATTCAACCTCAACTTTTACTTTACAGAATACGCATGCTCTAATGTCGGATACATATGCACTTATCAGAGGTGAAAACTGAAAAGGGTCACTTATCAGAAGAGAAAAAGGGCACATATTAGATAGGGAAAGGGGCAAGTATAAGAGGTAAAAAGGGGCACTTATCATAGAAGAAAAGGGCACATATTACAGAGAGAAAGGGGCACTTATCAGAACGGGAAATCGGAAAGGGGGTATATTTCAGAAAAATTATAGGGGCACTATTGGGGTACTTGAAGAAGGGGGTGGGGCACTCCCCCCACCCCCTCCGGAGCGCCACCTCTGTGCATAGGCCTACTGTAGACTAAGTGAACTTCCTCCCCTGTAGGACTGAGCGATAAAAAGGGTACTCTCGTCCACGTGTAAAGAGCGATCAACAGAGTGAGTGCGTAGAACTCGCTCATTGTGTACATATAACGATAGCACTCGTTCATGTGTACAACGGTATGAGCTGTTCCAACAGGTGGATTGTTTCCAGCTGGTCGATCAGGATATTATAATTTTTAAAATATATTTATGAAATATGGACGGCACTGGGATCCTTAAAAAGTACCTCCGAACCATTTGAGAATCATTCCCCTTCCGTACGCACCAAAAGGATGGGACCAAAGGTGCCAGGGTGAGGCGCCTGTATTCGAACCAAAGAAAACACCCCAAAATCCTTAGCGTATTATATTATAGGATATATATATATATATATATATATATATATATATATATATATATATATATATATATATATGTCTGTTTCTATAGACGCAAATTTAGTTTTAACTGATGGTTTTCCCAGTGTTCACTGAAAAGACATCAACAAACAAACAATCATTGAAATATCTTTCTGCCCCTCCGGCTTGCTCCCATTTCACACTGTCCATGTTGTCGTAATGAGCCAAACAAATTTACGAGGCTGGGATAATAATACAAAATGAATTCATATAATATGTATTTACACGTATAACACCATTTATCGCTGACGCACTACTACAACGTCAGGCAAATGACGCCTCTTGTGCAAAGGACATTTATGAGCGATGAAACCATCAAGATGGGCATACAAAGATACTGAAATTTTATCAATAAAAAAACTGAGTATTGTAATGCAATCCAGTACTAGTACATATAGCACTCTTACAGGGAATGAATATTATAAGTACAGGACTTTTCTCTCACTCTCTTTCCCGATTACCATCTTAGGCCTAAGTTCTCTTTGCCCTATAAGTACAGGACTTTTCTCTCTCTCTCTCTCTCTTTCCCGATTACCATCTTAGGCCTCAGTTCTCTTTGCCCTACATTTTCTACCTCATCTAATCTTATTACACTGTATCACAATTATCACCCCCCCCCTTCCCCTTTTAAATTTTGCATTTTACCGTTCACGCCCCCTCCCCTCTCTCTCTCTTTCCCCTCTTCCAGTCTTTTTCTGTCTCTTATTTTACTTTAAAATGTATGTATGTGTCCATTTATAATACATTTATGCTATAGAAAAGGTAATGCAATGGTACTGTAGGACTTTATAATAAAAAAATTATCCAACTGATAGCAATAACAGGTATACAATTATCCAATTTTTGTCAACTTCCGCTCAAGCCAACGTTTAACCCTTTCAAGACAATTGACCACATTTTGTGGTTTGGCTCAATGACTTTTGATTCAGAGCTCTATAAAATATACCAGATGCATGAGTAGAAAGAGCAAAAATTTCTGCACACTTTATGTCCATTTTTATTGCCTGACCGTATTGCGTTTGATGCCAGGAATTTTTTAAACGAGAATAAGCTTTGAAATCCTTAAATTGGCAACACATTGAGAGGTTCAAAATCATTATTTTTTATCAAAATTGGCAATTTTTTGAACTTGTCGACAACATTTCTAACCATGTATATTGTTTTCAAACACATTCCACGTTATTACAACCATGTAGCACTAAAAGAAAAATATAATTGTTGCCAATTTGAAGAACAAAATGTGATCAATTTAGCCCTTAAATAATTCCTGTCCTGAAAGGGTTGAAGGAAGTGTCATTTTCCCCTAAAGTAAGACTGCTTGCTGTTGGACAAATGACAGATAATACATGTATATTGCAATCGCATTTTAGAAATACACTGTACATTTGTTGCAAAGAGAAAATCATAGATGCTTGTAGCTAGATAATATCTGTAATCGTAGACAATATCAAAGTTGCTTCTCCTAACTGGAGAAAACGTACAAAAATAGTACATACATGTATATACATTTATATATATATCTCTCTATATAAATAATTTCATGCTCTAAAAACATGTTTGAGACCACCTCCATTACAATCATATTGAGTTGTCCATGACTTATAAGGAAGCTTATATATCTTTCAACTGTTTCTTAAAATAGGCTTATATTTAGAGAGGCATGCAGACTAAATTAAACCTGGCTTAATCTGGTCCACTGATTTATAGAGCCCCAAATGTCAACATCTTTATTCGGTGTAATGCCTGGGTCACATCACATTTGACCAGTAACAATAACAAGATTTTCAATTAAAAGTACAGCCTACTATATGGTGTGTACGTGTAAGTATGCTCATGTCTGTTAACCCTTTCAAGACAATTGACCACATTTTGTGGTTTGGCTCAATAACTTTTGATTCAGAGTCCTGAAAAATATACCAGATACATGAGTAGAAAGAGCAAACATTTCTGCACACACTATGTCTATTTTTTTACATGACCACATTGCGTTTGATCCCAGGAATTTTAAAAAGGAGAAAAAGCTTTAAAATCCTTAAATTGGCAACACATTGAAAGGTTCAAAATCATTTTTTATCGAAACTGGCAACTTTTGTATATTGTTTTCAAAGACATTACCCCTTATTAAAATCTTGTAGCACTAAAAGAAAAATATTATTGTGAAGACCTACAGAATGTAGAATACCCCCCCCCCCTATTTTTTTGTGCAAGTCAATAACTTCTGTGATTAGTTAAATATTCACCCCTCTCTACGAAATGGATTAGCCCAAGCCCCAGAGAGTGGATGCTATAACCATGTGGCCTGCTCCTCACTTGTTCATGCCACATCATAGCTACAACATCTCAACCTTTTTCTTGTCTTTTATTTACTAGACTTGCCCCCCTCCCCGGGTGGGCGCTACAATTTGGCGACCCTGCCAGGACGGCCATCATCAGAGAAAGCTGAGGAGAGTGATGTGTCGTCCTACCCACACGAACTAGGAACGAAGAGATGGGCCATCCAAGATGTCACTAGAAGAGGTGAGCACCAACGTATTGGCAGCCCTTCCCCGCCTGCAAGAGAGCCAGCTCCTAGAAGTCTCCGCCCTCCTGGGCATCCCAAGGAAGCGAGTCGGCAAAGTAGAAGGTAAGGGGCGGTTGGGTTTATTACGTTTGGTGACGTCATTTCCGGTGGGGGATGAAGCCGAGGGAAGAGAAGATGGTGGAGTAGAGCTATACCGGCAGGTGGAGGAAAAGTTGACGGAGTGGTTGGATAGTGAAGAGAAAGAGGGGACACAAGAAGAAGCTGTCGCCATAGATGAAAACACTACGACAAGGAAGCCATCAGCAGAGTCAAGTGCTCCATCTTCTAGGGCTCCTACAGATCCTGTCTTCAGGAAGGATTTTAAGATTAAAGGACAGATCGGTGAAGTGGGGCAAAAAGACCGGCTGACCTTTTCAAGCCTAGTCCATCATATAGACAGAGGGATCAGCAGGGGGTATGATGATGAGGAGATTGTGGACGCTATCATCAATGCGATGGCACCAGGTCTCACTCTCCGATCCTACCTGGAAGCAAAGCCTGACCTGGACCTGACGGTTTTAAGGAGACTCCTGCGAAGTCACTTCCGTGAAAAGGAAGCTACTGAGCTGTACCACGACCTGACGGCAGCAGTTCAAGACAGCAGGGAGACCGCCCAGGACTTCCTACTGCGCATGCTGGCTCTCAGACAGAAGATACTCTTCGCATCAAAAGAGGCAGATGCGACTTTCAAGTATGATGCCACCTTTGTCCAGGGGATGTTTCTGCACTTCCTTCTTACTGGCCTGAGCAGTGATTATATCTGAAGTGATCTAAAACAATTACTCCAAGATGTAATGACAAGTGATGAAGTTCTTCTGGAAAGAATCAACAAGGCCACAAACAACGAGAATGAAAGACAGCAGGAACTAGGTGGCATTAAGAAGGCAGAAGTGAGTGAAGTGAGCCATGCCGGAGAAAGGGAGAAGAAACACCAAAAAGAGCAACCGGCTCATAAAGAAAACAAGAACTCGACTGGAATTGACTTGGCCTCTCTGCAAGAAAACATCCGCTCTATGGTAAAGGCGGAACTCGCGGCCGTCACCTTGCCTCGCCCACCAAGTAACGGTGTGGACACCCAACCCAACCAGACCAGAAGCCGGCGCACTGACTGGGGGTGCCAAGGTTGCCGTGCTCGTGGTGTAGGATCTAGCTGCACCCACTGTTTTAAATGTGGCAGCAGTGAGCACTACTTGAGGGGATGCCGCATGAGAGCAGAGCAGGGAAACGGAAAAGGGGCACCCGTGATGGACGTCGGGTACCCCTTGGACCACATGACCCAGTAAGTCCAAAGTACAAAGTAAAGGCCAGTGTCAAGGCAATTCGAGTGGCCAAGCTCATAGGCGACAGATGCACCATTAAATGTCATCTTAATGGAATACCTGTAGAGGGTCTATGGGACACCGGAGCACAGGTAACCATTGTGTCTGAGACTTGGAGAAAGGAACGGTTGCCCCAGGAGAGAGTTCGACCCATTACGGATTTACTTGATAATGGAATTCAGCTAAGGTCGGCAAACCAGGTAGACATCCCATATGTTGGCTGGCTGAAGCTACGTTTTAGCCTGAATGGAGTAGACGTAATTGAAGTACCAACCCTGGTAACACCTGACACTTTGGACTCTCCCATAATCGGCTTCAATATGATTGCAGAGTTTGTAAATGCTGAGAGTGACACACGAGGTGATTCAAAGCTGACGCACATTCTGTTGTCATCATTGAGAGCTCAACCTTCAAATGTCAAGAATTTATTACACCTCTTACGTCAGAAGCAAGAGGAAGATGTAGGCTTAGTGAGAAGTGGGCGGAAAGTTGTAACTATCCCAGGGAAGAAGATGGTTGCCGTTGTCTGCCGGGTGCACACTGACCCAATCCAACAATCCACCGATGTCCTTTTCCAGCCTAAGGAGACCGATGACATGGAAGGTTTGATGGTGGAAGAATGCCTTGTGCGACTGAAGAGGGGTTCATGCAGCCGTGTGACTATTCCTATATCCAATAACACCAGCCACGACATCGTCATCCCAAGCCGGAGACCACTTGGCAATTTTCATCTTATTCAGTCCGTCATCACAGGTGAGCCTCAAGTACCTTCTTTCCAGGAAGAAGCAGGCACAGAGAAAGGAGATGACGGGGTACAGGACTTTATCTCAGCTGTGGATCTTTCTGAGTTGACACGCCCTCAACAAATCCTCGTCAGAGAGATGCTAGAAGAGGAGAAAGATGCATTTGCCAAGGATGAGAAAGATGTTGGATGCATAGATGACCTCAGAACGAAGATACAGCTGAAAGATGATAATCCTGTAAACCGGACCTACATGTCTATTCCTAGACCTCTCTATGCAGAAGTGAAAACGTACCCGACAGATCTCATTGAAAGGGGTTGGATAACAAAGACTGGTACTGATTGTACAACTTATTTAGGACCTAGGAATGTGAAATCATTTTTCTGGAAACCAGTGACTGAGACAGAAGTTAAGAACCATATTCTTGCTTTAGATGCTAAAAAAGCTTCGGGTTATGATTGTTTACCAGCGAGGTTGATTAGAGATGCAAGTAATTATATTAGTAATCCACTGTGTCACATTTTTAACATGTCCCTAAAAGAAGGTAAATTTCCAAATGGACTCAAGATTGCAAAAGTCACGCCTATTTACAAAAAAAGTTCAAAAGATGCCCCTGGTAACTACAGACCAATTTCTGTATTGCCAGTTATTGGGAAGATCTTTGAGAAAATTGTAAATAAGCGATTAATGGATTTCTTAGAAGTAAATAATGAGTTGGAACCACATCAATATGGCTTTCGAAAGAAATACAGTACAAAATTGTCTGTTGTTAATCTATGTAATGCTCTATCGAAATCACTCGATGAAGGAAAAATTACATTAGGAATATTTATTGATTTCCAGAAGGCTTTCGATACAATTAATCATAAAATCTTAATTCGGAAACTCTCCCACTATGGAATACGTGGCATTGCACTGCAATGGTTTGCTGATTACCTCACCAACAGATTTCAGTTCGTAAAATACAAAGAAATTAATTCCCCTTACAGGGAAATATCATGTGGTGTTCCACAGGGATCAGTTTTGGGGCCGACTCTTTTTCTTCTATACATAAATGATTTGCCAAATTCAACAAAATACTTCAACTTTAGGCTTTTTGCAGACGACTCAAACTTGTTCCATACTTTTGAAACTGGACAAACCTCTATCGATATGCAAGACGCAAGTAAGGAACTGTTTAAGGTACAACAATGGTGCAATGCGAATAAAGTAACAATCAATCAAGGTAAAACAAATTACATGATCATAAGAACGAAAAGAAGATCTGTCGAAAAATAAGGTGCCTTGGAATTATCTGGCTATAAACTACTTGAGGTCGATAATGCATCTTTCATTGGTCTGAAAATCGATAAACACCTCTCATGGACTGAACACATCAAATCGGTCAATAAAAACATTCGTTCAAAAGTTGGTATACTATTCAGACTAAGGCATTTTGTTTCTCAAACTGTTTTACTGTTGTTATACAAAGGATTGATCCAGCCACACCTTTTGTATGGTATTGAAGTGTGGGGGAGCACTTACAAGGGGAATTTAAATTCTATATTCATGACTCAGAAAATGGCCGTGAGAGCAATAACATTTAGCCCGAGAGATACTCACTCTGATCCTCTATTTCAAAAGTTGCAGATTTTGAATGTTTTCAAACTTCATTGTTTATCAGTCTCCATCTTTATTTATGATTTGTTGAATAAAAATATACCACACTCCTTTACTGAATATTGCCAAGTGGTAGAACATGGACATGCTACAAGGGCAAAAGAGTGTGGTCAGTTACATCTTCCCAAATGCAAAACAACACAAGGTCAGTTCTCAATATCTTTCGCTGGAGTAAAAATTTGGAATTGTATACCTCATGAAATCAGAGTTAAAAAATCTAGAAGTGTTTTCAGGAAGGAATTGATAACGTATTTACTCACTGCAACAACGTTTACCTGAAACTTTAAAAATACAACAATTTATATTATTTTTGTGACAAAACATAAGTTTTATAAATTTCTTATAAAATTGTATTCACCTTAAATGTTCATCATTCTGTAGTAGATTGAGGGAATCAGTCTCGACTAGCATTTATGTTACCTTCTGATTCCTTTTAATAACATTTAGGATAATCTCAACTTCTAAACTTTGTAGATACTTGTACATAGTTTTGTATTTTCTTTGTTTTTGTTTTTGTGTGTGTTGTTATTCTTCATATACTCACATATTATGTATTCTATGTACAGTACTGTGGTACATACATTTATAAAATGTACATGTATATAAAATAATAAGTATTATGTTGTTAATAAACTCAAACTCAAACTCAAACTCAAACTCAAACAAAGTCATCCTCGCCCTATTCTTCACCCATTGTCTGTGTACGAAAAAAAGATGGCACCCTAAGGCTTTGCATAGATTATCGAGAGCTCAACAAGAAAACCATTGATGATCGTCAGCCAATACCACGGATACAAGATGTCTTAGATGGTTTGGGAGGAAGCCAGTGGTTTAGTACACTCGACCAAGGAAAGGCCTACCACCAGGGGTACATGGACCAGGAGAGTCAACATCTCACAGCCTTTGTCACCCCTTGGGGTTTGTACCAGTGGGAACGCATTCCATTTGGTTTGAAGAATGCCCCCGCCGTCTATCAACGACACATGGAAGGATGTCTGGAAGGATTAGCTCACGAGTTTTGCATCGTGTATTTGGATGACATCCTGGTCTATAGCAGAACATTTTCAGAGCACGTTGAACACATCCGACAAGAACTTAAGAGAATGAAGCAGCATGGAATTAAACTTAAACCAAGTAAATGCAAGTTGTTCCAGCGAGAAGCTAAGTATCTTGGTAGGATCGTCACTTCAGAGGGACATACTCCAGATCTTAAAGACACTGAAGCTCTGATAAGCCTGAAGGACAAGCAGCCGAGGACTGTAGGAGAAGTAAGGCAGCTACTGGGACTTGTGGGATACTTCAGGAAATACATCCCAAACTTCTCTCAAAGAGCTAAATCTCTCTACCAGCTCTTGAAGGGGCCCACCCTACCAGTAGACAAGCCCAAGACTACGAAAAGTAAGAAGGGGAATATTGTCCCATCAAGCACCCCAGTGCAGTGGGAAGAATGCCATCAGGAAGCTCTGAACGAACTGATTGACATCCTTTCTTCACCACAGGTCATGGCATATCCAGACTTTAGCGAGCCATTCTGTCTTTACACCGATGCGTCCCAGGCTGGCTTGGGAGCAGTGTTGACCCAGGTGAAGGACGGAAAGCACAAGGTCATAGGTTATGGATCTCGAACTCTCACCCCAGCTGAACGCAACTATCATCTCCATTCGGGAAAGTTAGAGTTCCTTGCCTTAAAGTGGGCCATCACAGAACACTTCAGGGATTACCTCGCCTATGCCAAGCACTTTACAGTCTTCACTAACAATCCCCTAACGTACATATTGACAACAGCCAGGTTGAATGCAACAGGACAACGATGGGTGGCGGAGCTCGCTGATTTTAGATTCAACATTCGCTATCTCCCTGGTAATACAAACAAAGTGGCAGACACCCTCTCTCGGCTCCCAGTGGATCTCGATAAACACCAGCGGGATTATACTGAAGAGATCGACCTTGAAGCTATCGAGGCCACACGAACACCCATCCTTCAAAGAGACAAGCAGTATGATGGACTCATTGGAGCTGTAGCGGCTGATCCAGTGACTCTTGCTGATGAGAATGAGAGGATAGCTAGTCCCCTTCCCAAAATTTCGGCACAGGAGATACGAGAGGCCCAAGAACAGGACCCAGCAATCTCAGCTATCCTGGATAAGAAGAAACAAGGCATATTTCCCTCCCGGAGTGATCGACAAAAGTATAGCCCAAATACTAAAAGGCTACTCCATGAGTGGAACCATCTAAAGATCGATGATGATGGCATATTGTGCAGAGAAACTAAAGGCCGTTCCCAACTCGTCCTGCCAATGAAATTTCACAATTTCGTCCTAAAGCAGCTTCACGATGATATGGGCCACCAAGGTGCTGAAAGAGTAACAAGCCTTGTGAGGGACAGATTCTACTGGCCTTGTATACAAAGAGACATCGAGCATTACACCTCATCAGCATGTACCTGCCTCAAGCAAAGGAAGCCTGTCCAGAAAACCAGGGCTAACCTTATAC
This sequence comes from Heliocidaris tuberculata, assembly GCA_025618425.1. Taxonomy (NCBI): domain Eukaryota; kingdom Metazoa; phylum Echinodermata; class Echinoidea; order Camarodonta; family Echinometridae; genus Heliocidaris; species Heliocidaris tuberculata. The sequence continues at coordinate 45,424,978 of CM046833.1, forward strand.
CAATCACCACTACCCAGCCATTTGAGTTGATATCATTGGACTTTCTCCACTTAGAGAAGAGTGTAGGAGGACAGGAGTATATCTTAGTCATCATGGACCATTACACCAGATTTACCCAAGCTTATGCTACAACCAACAAGTCAGCCGAGACGGCAGCGGATAAACTGTTCAATGACTTCATCTTGCGTTTCGGTTTTCCTCAGAGGATCCACCACAACCAAGGGCGAGAATTCGAGAATAAGCTATTCCAACGCTTACGTCAGCATAGCCAAATCACCAGATCTCGCACCACCCCATTTCACCCTGAGGGTAACGGGAAAGTCGAGCGCTTTAACAGGACTGTTCTTGGCATGCTGAGAACCTTGACTACAACAGAGAGGACACGGTGGAAGGACCATCTTCAGAAAGAAGTACATGCGTACAACTGTACTAGACATGCTGCTACTGGGTTTTCGCCCAGAGCCTAGAAAGAGAAATAGCCCTGCACGGAAACAGCGTGAACTGCACTACCATGACCCAGATAGTGACACATCCAGTTCGGGTGAAGAAGATTACTATTTAGCAGCAGATAATAGGAATGTTAATGTCAGTGCTGAACCAGAAGAAGCCCCAGTCAATCTTCCGGATCCAAGTAGGATGCATCATCATAGACCTATGTCAGATATCCCCGACGTTGAAACTCGTGCTGAGAGAAAAACAAGGAATGAGGAATTTGAGTATCAACCTCACCCAGAAGATAATGCTCCAAGAAGAAGCACGAGACATAGAACTCCTAATACGTTCTCATATGACAATTTTGGTCAGCCTTCCATACACCCTGGAAATCCAGTTTACAATGTTTCTACTATGACAAACAGCCAGGGTTCCACTACTCAACTCCACCCAAACAACCACATGCCGCCTCATGGATACCACCTGCCTCCTTCGCCACAACATCAACCTTCCGCACCACTTCCTTATGCTCCTACTCCACCTCTACCAGTTCCAACCGACCACCGACCACCAACCCACCATCATCCACCAACCAACCAACCACCGCCATTCTACCCCCATCAGACCCAGCCGCACCCCTCTACTTTTGCGCCACTCCCTGCAAAAATGGTGACTCAACAACCACCATTACCATTCCAACCGCCATTACCGTTCCAGCCCATGATGTTCATAGAAGAGGCCGAGCGCTACTTACCGGAGATGACAAAACCGTTCATGCCAAGAGGACCGCTTATCCAGTTACAAGCGTGATTAAGTACTTTTTTTCATTGGAACAATTCGCGAAATGTTTAATGAAGTGCCTTTGGATTCATGATATTTGTAAATAATTTGTGCTTCGATTGAACGAGAATCACTTGAGCCGTAATTTAACAACGGTATTTTGAGAAATGAAGAATTTATTGGAGCAATGTTAATTTTTGGGGAAAATAGAAATTCCAAGCGATAATGCATGAAGATGATCTAGTGGATCAAAGTGACGGATACCCTGGAAACAGCTAGCATTTTCAGAAGGAACCTCACCATGTGAATCATCCCAAGGATGAACTACGCTTAAGATAACGCAACATTAACTTGTTGACGAGAGTCTTCCACATTGAGCTGAACGATACATTTAGCTGAACGATAGACAAGAGGAACATTTCTTCGGACAAAATATTTTTTTTTCTGTTTATGACCTCGCGACTATACGTTTGGAGCATTTGATTAGAACAGTTTGAACTGAGAGAATACATTCTGGAACATTGATGCATCAGAGACTCAGTTAATTCAAATAATATATGTACCTATATATTCTTGTTATTGTTTTTTACACTTTCATGATTGGTTGGAAGTAGAGGACCAACGGATTTCATGTTTTAGTCAATTTTGCAAAAATACGATCATTTTGTTTGGTATGTAATCTAATTTTAGCTGAAATGTCCGGTGGACATTTGTTTTTGGAGGGGAAGGTGTGAAGACCCACAGAATGTAGAATACCCCCCCCCCCCCCGTATTTTTTTGTGCAAGTCAATCACTTCTGTGATTAGTTAAATATTCACCCCTCTCTACGAAATGGATTAGCACAAGCCCCAGAGAGTGGATGCTATAACCATGTGGCCTGCTCCTCACTTGTTCATGCCACATCATAGCTACAACATCTCAACCTTTTTATTGTCTTTTATTTACTAGACTTGCCCCCCTCCCCGGTAGGGCGCTACATTATTGTTGCCAATTTCAAGAACAAAATGTGATCAATTTAGCCCTGTAATAATTCCTGTCCTGAAAGGGTTTAATAGTAGGGCAGCCCTAGAGTGTACCTTTAATTTAAAAAATTGTTATCATTATCAGACAAATGTGACCCACACTTAAAGGCTTGTCAAAGGTATTTGGTCATTTGCTGTCCTGTATGTTACCAAGAATAACGAAAATCAAACAAGAATGACATTGCAAGTGTTATTTCCCTCGCTATTCGGTATGACTGAAGCTGTACCAGGGTTGTGAACTTGAAAGAATCATAGGTTATGTACTAAAAATAATGATTCTGTTGATAATGTACAGGACAAAATACCTTGCACATGACCAGAAATGACTGTGACTCTGTTATAAAGTGAATAAACAAAATGAACCCAGTCATGAGATGAAAATGAGAAATTGATGGTAAGATGAAAAGACATTCGTCAGTTCAATTAGGTACAAAATCATGGCAATAATTATGGAATGAAGAGGTTGACACATGGCACTCCATAGATCAGTGGACTAACTCTACCCACTTACTCGAGGTTTAAACATGGAAAAAAATGTAATTCTTTTTATGAGTACCGGTCATTAAAATGAAACTAATTATTTGATCGCCCAGAATTGAAACTTACAACAACAAATACATATTTGATGTTTATGCGCACCTGTGCCTGGCAACCAAATCTTCCACTTTGCACCATTTTGGGTGCCCATAGTCAACTGGTCCAAAACCAAGCAACCAATAATAAATGTATCTATCTTATTACTTCCTTGCTTTCCTTCTTTCCATTCTAAGCATAAATTTACAACTAATCTAATGACCGTATTTAGAATTGAAAGACTCTGAAAAAAAAAAATGTTCCACATGACGGGTACAACGATGACCAAAACAAGATCTATGCTTCATCAATTTCTTGAAGGATTCAATGGTCATGGTTGGAAGCTTAAAAAATGCAATCATCCATCCCTCGTTTGTCAGCTCAGAATTCATCGGAATGCTGAAATTTTTGCATTTTGGGGATCAGATGAGCCTCCGATGGTCAGTGGAAGGGGGCTATAACATCAACAGAAAACTGATAATTTTCAGATTCTCCACATTTAAAGTTTGATGATCAAATATCAACGGCAGTACTCCCTTTGGTTATTTTTGGAAACCATTGCCGCACAGCGAGCTTGGAAGATGCGATGAAAGAAACTGATCCTTCTCTAGAAAGACGACATCTGAAAATTGATCATTTGTGAGGATTTGGCACAATTTAAGTCCACTGTTTATCAAATGTCTATGCTAGTGTTCTTTGGTCACGTTTGGAGGCGACTGACTGCTTGACGAGCTTGGAAGATACAATCATTGACACTAACCCCTCTGTAAGATGACCCAACAACAGTCAAAGGAAGGCGATTATCCTTGATGTACAACTGAATATCATCTGTACAGAGAGGAAAATCATAGAAATTATACACATTATTTATTTCAATAAAAATAAAGCAAGGAAGTGAGGTCACCTGTGGGTCGTGAGATAGTTTAGGTTTAAGATTAAGGTTGCCATTGGGTTTTAGGTTAGGTTTAGGATTAAAAATAAAGTTGAGTTCTGGTCATGCGATTACAGTGTGAAAGAAACTGTCTCAAAGTAATTGGGAAAGTTTGATCATATCTACATACGCATTGGTGTATACTGTGATGTTTTGGAATCATCAAAGTGATAAGAAATTGACCCAATCTCACTGAAGAGCACAAGCACTTTACACAAAAACGGTTATATGGCCCAAACACTTCAGATATTTCTCGTCATATTTCGAATATGAGGGCATTTGAAGAGTAATCCTTTACAGGAGACATATCTACTATGATAATCTCCCAAACTAACATAAAAAGAATTAGAAAGACCTCAAAATTATTTTTTACCTTTCCCAGAACTCAAGCTTCCCTTTAAGGTTAGGGTTGCCATTTGGTTTTAGGTTAAGTTTAGTGTTAAGGTTAGGTATAGCGCTTGGTCTACGGTTAAAGTAAGGATTTTGGATAGTCTAGGGAATCGTAGCAATTGTTGCCAGAGTGGGTGTCCAACAACCCTAATTTGATGCACTTACCAACAAGTTTTGTGTGTCCTAGTTTATACTGTGGTATACAGTCATGGTGGATGTTGACCTTTGTAAAGGTTGGTTTCTGGCTGATCCCCAGCTGATCTCTGATGGAGGTCAAGGCACATGACAAGACGTCAATAGAGTCAACACTGTGAGGGTCACCAAACAGGTCACTGAACCATGCACCTCCCATCATACACTGCAGGTGAGTATTTATGAAATGAAAGAGATTGTTTCACTTTTTAATGACTTTTTACATGACTAATTGCAGAGCTGCCAACTTAAATATCCACCTTTCAGGAAGAATTTACAGAGAAATCAGGAAGATCTTTCTCTATTACACACAATTCAATGGAAGAAATCAATGTATGAATCAGGGAGATTGTTGAAAATCTGGCGTTTTTCACTCTAAAATCAGCTCATTTTCAGGGAGTCTCCCTGACAATCAGGGAGACCTGGCAGCTCTGTAATTGTAATAGATACTAATCTTTAAAAGTGTTCTGTAACTTATGGAGGGGGACTCTGAAATTGGGCTACTGGTTACATGAGTCCTTCCACTTTGCTAGAATAATAATAATAATAAAATATTGTGGATTCATATAGCGCCTAATACAGCTACAATATTTCTATGCGCTAAACAGACATATTATGACAAAGCATATCAGAAGATAGACTCCGTAAAACAACGTCACATACAAAAAATCTCTTCCAACTGATGCATGCTAATGACAGAAAGAATTGACTAGAAGTTGCAGTGCAACATACTGAACCATACATGTACATGTATATCTTACAATGACAAACTGGTCTAATAATGTCTTTGGAGAACAAAGAGATGGAATCTCCGAAATGAAGCCAAAAGTAAAAAATCAGTATGTCAAAATGCACCCCAAGAAAGGCCCTGTCATAAAAAGGGTAACATCGATCCATATTGATCAATATGGAAAAATAAAACTGTATACCCAAGAGATACATAATGGCAGCTCTGCGACTGATGAGAAAATTTGGGATCAATTCAATGATTACATTGACTCAACTTTAATATGAGGCAGGGCCCTAATTATCAGCTTACATTCATCCAAGTCATATTGTCCAACTCAGGGAATGTACAAGAATCAAAGACCAACTCCCTACAGCACTAAAAAGATGTTGGATTGCACTAAAGATGTTGGACGACACTAAAGATGGTACTGGATAGCAAAACCTTTATCTAATGCCACATCGTCTATGTAGAGCCAGAAGGGTATTTAAGTTTGTGTAAAAGTACATGAGGTGGTGTCCTTCTGGCTTACATTCAGCCGAGCGACTTACAGTCATTCTTGTAGTAGGGTTTTTCCTCCTATCCAACTCAGGGAATGCACAGGAATCGAAGACCACACCAAGAATGTTGGACTGCACCGTAGAAGGGACCAGATAGCCGAAGCCTGTGACTGGTAGCTGTAGATTTTCGTACTCTAGGTTGACCACTGCTACAGTACAGCTGGTGATTTGACCAAGAAGTCTGGATAGGGTGTGGTGCTCGGGTGGAAGTAGTCTCTCGGTGACTGTTCAAAAAGGAAAGAAAGAGGGATTCCTAGATTAAAAACCGATAGCCAAAGCCTGTGACCGGTAGTTTCAGACTGTCTCCAACTCTAGGTTCATAACTGCTAGGGAATAGCTGGGGATCTGAAAAATTGTTTGGTACACAGAATCAAAGGGAAAAAAAGTGACGTACTGAAGCTTTTCGTCTTGCACTCATAAACCGCACAAAATAACAGAAAACCAAATTCAAACAATGTAAACAGAACTATAGGGAACAGATCCCTTCGGTGATCTGACTGATAAGGATAGGGTGTGATGCTCGCGTGGGAGTTGTCTCTTGGTGACTGTTCAAAATGGAATAAAGAGGAACCCCAAGGTTAAGAACATGAACCTTACAGTCAGGTGCCAACAAGTCCATAAACATGTATCAAATATAAGATTTCAAGAAATAAAATTATTTTTAACCGTAATGTAGAGTTTTGGTAAGCCCTCAAAAAATTTTCACCTGATTTTCTTAGATTTCTGTTGATAAATAACAAGATACTAGCAGTACTAAGACATTGTGAAGATTTTACCTCCTAAAGTTTAATATTAAACAAATGAGAGACAAAAAATAATTTATATGCCAGGCCAGGAACATAAACTCCCAACAACGGCAGCATGTACTATACACTATTCACACACGTGTAAAACTAATAACACACAGTAACACACATGCTGTCTCTAAGCCAAGCCCCAAGGTTGTTGTGCAGGGAGCAGTCGGGGTGGAAAGGTCCTAGCATATGGCAGTGATCTAGCGTTCCTTACAGATATTTACACCGAAAGTCATAGATGGAATACCAAATGATCTCTTACAAACATCTTTTGATACAACATGAGACTATATTCAATGTGTTTCTGTCCAATTTCTTTCTTGCTACCAATACTATACACGAGCTATAATCTTGAAATAAACAGTGTTCTATGATGTCAAACGTGACAATATATGAACCGGCTTTGGATTCTGTGAAGAAAGACAAGATTCTTGCGGTTGAAAAATATTTTCAAAATAAGACACATTTACAATTTATTAACCATTTGGGTGGTTAAAACTGCCTACAGAAAGAATAATCCAGTTCATAATTAGTTCATGAAGCAAATGACCCTGAAACGACCCAAATTTGTACGCACACACCCGTTTTGGTAGACGCGCTACTTGTTTAACACGTAAAATCATGCTGGTGCACGCCTCATGGTGCGCAACTATGAAAGCATATAAAGGTCAATTGTACTCGGTATGACCTTTATCTGCACGTGCGCAAATCTTTATTAAGAAAGATAAAGACTACTATTTCTGATACATGTAAATTTTTCAATCAGAATGATTTTCAGATTGAAGTCAAATACATACAAATGTTACGAAATATATATAATTATGAATTATAAGGGAATTTAGGATTTCTGATTATATCAAATCCTGCACGCATCCCAGTAGAATGTTGCAGTTTTAAGCATGGCATTTACATGGTGTTGAAGTATTAGTAAAGTTCTCCTTACCTTGTGCAGGTGTTGAACACACTACATGATCAGCCTCCCATACACCCTCATTCTCGGTCACAATTCTGACTCTCTGGGGAAAAAAAACCAAACAAACAAAAAACAGTCATGTACAGTATCTAGAGGATGAAGCCTCCCATGACCCGGACAATCCATTGTTCATTTGGTCTCAGAACACACTTAGAAATCAAAACATACTGAAATAAAAATCAGGTTATCTGAAGAAAATCTACAATTTCAGACTACAGGGGAAGAATCAAAACAGTTACAAATGAATAATTGAAACAGAATGGAATGACATATCACTATTGAATGAACAGGAAAACATGGCAGCATTGGCAGGGATTTAGGGAGGGGTGGCAATTCCAGCACGTGCCCCCTCTTTTTAAAGAAAAGCATACATGTACCTTTCCCCACCCCTTTTTTTTTTTGCTTGTCAAAGAATTCTGGAGGAAAGCTGAACCCAAAAAATCTGATAACCTTTTTTCTCTTTTTTTCGCTTGTCAGAAAATCTTCGGAAACTGGTGGCCCCCCCCCCCCCGCCCCCTTTTACAAATAAAATTCTGGATCCGCCCCTGCATGGCAGCATAAACAAAGAGGATGAAAATGCACTAACGACATGGAATGACAAATTATATGTACGTTGTGAAATTCTCTAGATGTATAAAAAAAATACAGTTGAACCTCGTTGTAAAGAACACAGTAAGTTATAACAAACATTCGTTATAACAAGGCAATTTTCCTGTTCCCACTCCTTTGTATTTCATTGTTTTTTAAGTCCTTGATACAAGGTATCAATATAACGAGGAAATTTCCTTGGTCCCAAAAAGTTTGTTATAACAAGCTTCTACTGTACTCATTTTTATTCAATTTACGTTATCTTTTCAAACATTGCACATATTTTACTTCAATGTAAAACATAAAATAGCTCGCAATTACCTTTTGGCTTTCATCGGTAGCTCCTTCCTGGACAAACTCAATCCTGCTGCAAGGGTTTGACCTATGAACTTCAACCCCATTTTCCACGAGCCAATCAGAGAGCCTGTTAGGTAATGTCTGTAGTCCATTGGTCATTGTCCAGCTGGCCCACTTCTGTTCTTTGGCTCTCTGGGCGATACTGCTTGTCCCAATGTCAGGGAATTTCTCTGCAAAAAATAACATTGAAATCCCCATACAATCAATATACATGTATTCATAATTTACAAGTACCAAGATTCAAGACATTTTCTTTCTTATAAATTATATGATGTTGCATAATCTAGTAACCATATTGCCGTAAATTACCTTTTAAATAAGTCAATATGACTCATTGGAACATTAGGTTTCTCTAAATAGACCTGTTCACAAATATATTCAAATTTTATGCATACTTTTAAACAAGGGTCGTTCTTGATAACCTGAAAGCTTGTCAGAGGCTTGTCAGACATAGCAACAAGTAATGTATGCAAACTGGATTCCAAGTATTGTAGTTCATTCATTAATAACAGGTTAATGGAATACCTCGTTACCAGGTCACCAAGAAAGAAACATCCATAAATTTGAATCACTTTGTGAACAGGTCTATTGGACTGAACAGTGAAATTAACATATTAAGCCGTGCCAGGGATCGAACTCACAACCTTCGCATCTCCAGTCAAATGCTTAAAGCCAAGTCGAGATGCGACGATGTAAGCAACCTCATGTCTCAAAATTAACCATTCGGATTGTGTAACCTACACTGTAGGTCCAGGCATTGAGGGCGTATTGCAGCAACGGGTTGGGGGGGGGGTGGGAGTGGGCCACTGATCTCACTAGGTAGATGAAATGCAAAATATATGCCAGTTCGTAATTAGTTCATGGTGCAAGTGACCCTGAACTGACCCCAATTTGCACGCGCACGTGCATTTGCTCTGGTGGACGCGGTCTTGTTTTACATGTAAAATCATACCGGTGTGCGCAAACGACAGCGTATAAAGGTCAATTGTAATCGGTACAGATGACCTTTATTTGCACATGCGCAAATTGTAATTACAAACTCAACTGGCTTATCAACAAGGTCACTGAGTAACAGGAGGGTATGGGAAGGCATCTTATCTCTCGCTCTTATTGTCACATTTCTTTTCCTCTATGCCACTGCCTGTATGACTATGCCTGGTGAGATTAACTTACAAATACATGCTATGAGTCTCACCAGGTTTGCTCCGAAATCCTCCTATGATAATCGAGTTATATTTCCTCTCAGCGTCAAATATTGCAGGAAAGCACGCCCTCATACTCAGCTGCTTGGAGTCCCCTGCAAAGATACCTCTACAAAATGGGTTGGCAAGGTATTCAGCTATCTGGACAAAAAAGATTGAAAAAAAAAAGGAACTTTGGATAAAATAAATACACTGTAAGTGTTCAAGAGCGAAGTTCACCCTGACACTAAAAAGAAGCAGAACATTATAATTACACAAAGATCACAAAAAGCTTGAGTGAAATATAATGACGGATAAGAAAGATTTACTTGAGATGAAAAGCAGATTGAGTTGGCTAGGTATTTTGCTGTTTGGATGAAATTATAGATATATAGAATAATGCACTCAGTATAAAAAAAGAAAGTGGACACTCTTTATCGTTCACATTTTTCATATAAACCATCAATGAAATATTATATAAATAGTGCATGGTCTATCATGCACTATACTGGATTACATGTATGTTCACGACAAATACTAAATTATCCAGAGTGCAGTTTTGTTTCACCGAGGTCGCAGGCCAAGGTGAAATAGATCTGCATGAGGGATAATTTAGTATTTGGAGTTCATAATAGTCTAGGAATAGTGCATAAATAGAACATGCACCAATTGTTATAGTAAATAGACCCCTATAGTGACTCATCCCCTATTCATTTAACACGGGATTCCCCGTGCAAAAATCAAAGTTATAGTGCACGATCGTGCACTATAACAAAATTTCTGCACGTCACGTGATGCAAATCTAACCATGCACAGCGCGTATTATACATACACTATTTACTATAATAAAATACATATCAAATTAGAGAGAAATAAAGACTCTACCAACATCAATAAAGATCAAGTTTTGAACTTTCACGCTTGGATGGGCACATTCATTTAACGAAATTGCAAAAATAGAGCAAGTAGCCATTCAAATAGTAATAAATATGTGCATCTGTAAGACATTCTTGTTCAACAAAAAAAAAAGAGAGAAAAAAAGAGAAAGAATGAGGTTTGAGCTCTGGATGTCAACTGTAGTATCAGAACTGCATGGTTTTGACAAGTAAAACCTCAAATTCAAGATTTTCTCATGATTTTTGTTTTAAATTAATTTGACTCTATAAGATGCAAATGCTCATCAACATGTGAATGGCTACTTCCTCTATTTTTGCAATTTTGTTATTTAGACCTAACGGTTTAACGGATGTGCCCATCCAAGCGTGAAAGTTCAAAACTTGATCTTGATTGATGCATTAATTTTTCTTAAATTTGATATAATTTCTTAGACAGTTTATATGAAAATTTGGAGCAATAAAGAGTGTACACTGTCTTTTTTTTGCAGACTGGAGATTACACAAAACAAGATGATAAAATCAATATACTGTTCTTAAGGGAAGGCTCCCTAATATCAAAAAGAACAGTGAATTAAAATAAAAAGTCAGGGAATGTTAGGGTAAAACAGAAAGATATTAATATACTTTCAAGTCGATTTTAAGCAGATAAATAGAAAGATTCTCACAATTCTAAGCGGGGTCCACTCGCTATTCATAAGGACCGCTATTCATAGAAAACCACTATTTATTTAACACACATTATAAATAGCGGTCTTGATGAATACTTATGAAAAGTGGTCCTTATGAATAGCGAGGTAATTTGTCTATGGTTTGCTCGCTATGTAGAAGGACTGCTATTCATACAAAACCACTATTCATTTAGTCACGCGTTACGGATAGCGGTCCTTATGAATAAAGCAGTCTTATGAATAGCGGTTCTAAGCTGCTGTAAATTTCTTACTTGGGTCATTTCATCAGGCTTGGACACGATTGTGTGACATGGCCTGTATCATTAAAAGTATCAGCAGGTTTTCTTCTTCTTTCATACATGTATATGATATTCATATCTGAGTATTGAAATATTTTAAGTGGTTTTCAGTCAGGAAAGTTAAGCTTTCACAATGATATGATTAAAAGAGTCACTCTGACGTAACAATTGACGTGGTGTCAGTGTTAAGTCTGAAAATCACATTTTCTTTGTTTTTCTGGTACTTAACCAACAGATGGGAAATAGTTAAGTATACATATTTACAATACATGCTATGACAACAGATGAAACCTTTTGCTGATTAGTATGTCATTTCTGGTCCAGTCATAGGATTATCCATCAAACTTAAGTGGATTGAGGGTTTTTAAAGGTATTCTTAAAGTAAATCCATAGTACATGTAACTGGAGAGTAAACCTCTGAAATGATTAATTACCCTAATCTTAATATTACATAAGATTACTGAATCAATTCTGCTGATATTTTCAATGATACAAACTATTTCATCCATCATGTCCAAACCTGATGAAATGACCCACTTCCAAAGTAGATAACAGCACAAACAAGAGAAAAACACGACAGATCCCTTGCTACGCTCTACATTGTAAATTACCAATTTTTTTACTTTGGTTTTTGAAACTCCTGCCTTCACATGTAAATTCTGATGTAAAAAGGAGAGAGAGAGACCTAAAGTCCACCGCACACTATACGATCGACTGCGATCCAATTTTGAAAATAAATCGTAATACCATTAATCATTGGCATTGCAACAAATAAAATCTACCTAATTCAGTTTCTGAACAACAACATGAATACTAAACATAGGATTTTGGTGCTCTGATAGCCTTATACCTGGAATAAGTGCCTAATGAGTTTAAAATCGTAGACAATCGTAGGACTGCTCTGACATCACTGCGACTCGGAGCCAATTTGGCCTTTCTTCCTAGAAAGCTTGCAATAGGTGGTATTTTTTATTTTACTATCTACAGTGTATATGACTATTTAGAACCTTAATCAAATTTTTTTTACATGTTTAAATGTTTATATCAAATACTACTACATTTTCTTCCGAAATCGGATTGCAGACCGATCGTAAAGTGAGAGGTGGGCTTAACACTAACTCTAACCATAGAACACTGGGATGTACAAGCCTAGGACACAAACATACATGTGCATTGTAGTGCACTCTCTTCCATTGATGCCAAAATCCACAGGATGAGAGAAATACATGTACTTCTATCTTAAAAGAAAATAGCAAGAACTCTACCAATCACCTCTTTCCCGAGCCTTCGCGAGAAGAAATCATGGATGGTCTCGTCATCCTCTTTACACTTGACAGCGAACGGTTCCTTGAGCAACCTTGTCAGGAGTGACTGTGAAAACGGGTCCTGTCGTCTGAGGATGGTGGAGAGGGATGATGGGAGGCGGTGGAGGCCATCTTGGGTGTAGATGAATCTGTTCTGAGTGGCAGGGTGGCTACGGGTGACGGGGACGATGGCATCATCCAGACCTATGGCTGACACCTACAGGGGTCAAAGGTCAAGTTGATCATTGATCTATACTACTCCGTAGCTCTCAAGCTCTATGACCACAGGCTACACGTATGCAATTGGGTTTTAGGTAGAAGGGTATGGTTAGTGCCAGGTATACATGTACAGTGTTTAGTAAAGGGTTACAGTTACAAATTCAATTGGTCAAATCACATGTTGTAGAACTGAACAATTGCATCACCTATAACTGATACCATTGATTAGTGTAAATTACTCTGGGCCTCTCAATGCCTTATAAAGTCATGACGGCAAGCTACACATCATTGGGACAACCATATCACCCAAACCTATAGCTGATATCGAAGGTTCAAAAGTCAGGTTGATCATTGTTTTGGTGGAAGCGGATGCATTGCCTCCCAGTGCTTTCTGACCACAGCAATCATAATAAGGCCTGAGTCGAGTCGGTCGGTCCACCGGCGCCCGACCGATGCAGCCGGTCACCGGTGCAATTTCATGCACACCGGCGGACCGATGAAATAAAGAAATACATAAGAAATTCACAGTGTCAAAGACTTTGAAAATTAACCAGTTTTAAGAACTAAATTTCCTTATTTATATTAAAACTTTCACATGATATTAAATTTCAATCCTTTAATCAACCAAGTTGGACTATGGAAATAAGATCACCGAGCAAGATTTCTCAATTTTCTTGCTTGAATTTATCGGCCCGTATATTATTGTTGAATTCTGTGCATGTGTGAGCGCTGCTGGGGTATACGATTCTGCGCACCTTGCCCCGAGATGGTGCTAACTCCAGGCTAACTCTAGTGGAGTAATCACGAGTTTGCAAACAAACAGATAAAAGATGGCAGCGCCCATACACGTATACAGAATGCAACAATATCATAATGTTACGGGCCGATAAATTCAAGCAAGAAAATTGAGAAATCCTGCTCGGTAATCTTATTTCCATAGTCCCACTTGGTTGATTAATGGTTTGAAATTTAATATCATGAGAAAGTTCTAATATTGATAAGCATAAGGGAATTTAGTTCTTAAACTGGTTGATTTTCAAAGTCTTTCATTAACACTGAATTTCTTTATGTACCGGTATTTCTTTATTTCAACGGTCTGTCGGTCTCGCCGAAAAATCACCGCCGAACGCCGGTCAAAAAAAGAAAACCGTTATGACTCAAGCCTACTTGTATATAAATATTATGTTCTTTTAAGATCTCTCATGTTTTCCCTCTTCAACAATCAAAAACATGCTACTTTCCCGATGCGGGTGGCGCGTTATATGCAGCTTTTTTGCACCGCATATTTTTCATGAAATTTCATCGGTCCGCCGGTCTCCGCCGAAAAATCACCGGCGGGCACCGGTCAAAAAAAAAACCGTTATGACTCAGGCCTAATCATAATATATATTTTTTAAAAGCCCCATGCTCGTTGTAGCCTGAAGTGTGACAATAGCTTACTTAAATACAATTTGTTCAGTATAAAGGAATTTTTTTTAAACGTGAATACTACAGTTACATGTACATGTACATGTATGTAAATGTACCTAGATAATTTCTTTTTGTACCCTCCACTAAAAGTGAAGGAATAAAAATTGCTCATTAGGTAGCTTAGCGAAACGTCGTGGCACGTAAGAACACGGGAAAAACGCATATGACAAATTTGCTCAAAATCATAATTTTATTCTATAAAGGCAGACTCAAAATATTACAATGTAGAATTAGTATTCAAATATTTGAACAATTTTAAGCAAAATGATATGAAAATTTGTATTCAGATATGTCTGATTCTAATTTTATAAGCACATACAAGACTTGCTGTTTTCCTCTATACGTCTTTCCCGCGTTCTTACGCGCCATGATGTTTCGCTAAGCTACCTTACTGGTTTTCTACATGCAGGGTTAAGGTGCAGTTAGGGTTTGGGATGGTTAAGGTTAGGGTACCAGTAGTATTAGGGTTTTGGTTAGGTTTCCATGTATTTTCAGGGTACACTGTATGTAGACTACATTGTAGGTGTATAGGGGTGGAGGGTACAAAAGGAACTCTTTCCCATGGCCTACCAAATCCAGAGTGTTTTTCCCCACAACACCAACAGGACGAATGCTGCGTGTTCCTCTTTCATGAGTAGCTCCCTCTGGTGTTTTGAAAGAGTCCAGCCATCCACCCACTCTAGAACTGCCTTCCAAAACTACAACCTGGAAGAAACATGAAACATCAGAAGTTGTGTCAATTTCATCACAGAATGGTAATACAGAAGCTTTGATCTTTTACATTTATATTTGGCAGCGGGAGGGTGGGGGGGGGGTATGCAGTACCTCATTGAAGCTACAATATGTCTCTTTCAAAAAATGAAATCTAGGGGTCTAATGCTATTTGTTTAAATAACAAAGTACCAGCAACTTTGGAATATAATACCTAGGGATACCTAGGCAAGATACTGATACACTGTGCCTCTGTATTCAGTTCCAAGTTCTTCTTCCTTTTCAAGATGGCTGGATCATTTCCTGGTGCAGGCAAATCATAATCATACTTGATGGGCTCATTTTTCCAGCACCTATCCAAAGCTACTTCAAAACTGTGCACACTCGGGGCAGTAATGGTGTCGTTGTGAAGGTTGTTCCATGGTTTACGTATTAATACATAAAAAGAATTTTTGTATCTCTGAGTTTCGGTCCTAGGAATAAACAATTTTTTACTATCCTCATGTCTGATCTCTGGATTGTATTACAAGATTTGGTGTTACATCAGAATCGTGTATTATTGTACGTTTCAATCATATCGCCTCGAGCCCTCCAGTAAGCTAAGGTAGGGATATTCAACTGCCTCAATCTTTGTGCATAAGGCAGCCCCTTTACCTCTGGGACTATAATGCACTTGTCAATGTAATGTCCCACCCTACTACCCCCGGACATGGGTGCGTCATGGTCATTTTTTGGACGACCATACATGGTTTTTGACGCACCCCTCAGACACCTTTTTGACTGAAAAAACATAGAAAATGACCCACACCTCAGTCACAATAATGACGGACATCCTTGGTAAATTGACTCACACTAGAGTCAAAATTTTGACGGACAAAAGGTGGAAATATGATGCACATCCGTAAAATTACGGAAACGACTTGAGAATAAAAAAAAAAAAAATGACAGCGCTCAAAATACACGGGGGCGACAGGTGATTCGCCTCCGTAGTGTCGCATACAAAATCGAATCCGTGGAAAAAATCACGAGGGCGATTTTTTTATGAGCAACTAAAAAAATTGCCCCCGTCAAAATTTCCTGTAGGTTATTAAACATCAGAAACCACAACTTCAGTTTTGCAACTTTTGAATTATGAAATCACTTATTCTCCGTAAGTAAATGATTTTGATAAATGAGATTGAGAATATCAATCAATACCATGCAATCAAACTTGCGGCTGCGGCCAGGTCCGGCACTGCACTACGTCTACGTATTGTTATATACTGTACCGGTACGATACATGTAACTTGTACTTGCTTGCTGCAAAGATGTGACGCCTGTCAAATAGAAGTTTGTATCTTAAAATGAAAGAAAACATCACAAAACACACAGTAACGATACAGATTAAGGCAAAGTGATACCTTGCTTGAGAAAATATTCCTAAATAAATCCAAGAACTATCACAGAAGTTCCATGTTAGAAGAGCTGTGGCCCAAGTTTTTCAACAACTCCAAACGTTTTAAGTTTCCCCCATTTCATACCCATGCATAGGGAGGTTCGCTCCCCTGCTCTAGCCGCCCAGCAAGTCTGCACGTTCTGCTAAAATAAGAAGATCTCTCTCCACATGGCTTGTGCATAATTTGCATACTAGCTAGCTCAAACAATGCGCATTTGGTTGAGCTTAGTATGCAAATTATGCACAAGCCATGTGGAGAGTTTTGGAGTTGTTGAAAAACCTTGTTGGGCCACAGCTCTTCTAACATGGAACTTCTGTGATAGTTCTTGGATTTATTTAGGAATATTTTCTCAAGCAAGGTATCACTTGGCCTTAATCTGTATCGTTACTGTGTGTTTTTTATGTTTTCTTTCATTTTAAGATACGAACTTCTATTTGACAGGCGTCACATCTTTGCAGCAAGCAAGTACAAGTTACATGTACCGTACCGGTACTAATATCAACAATACATGCAGCGCAGTGTTATTTCAATGATCGTCGCGTACCTCGGGCTGAGCCGGACCCGCCGCAAGTTTGATTGGTATTGTCTTTGATTGATATTCTCAATCTCATAAATCAAAATCATTTACTTACGGAGAATAAGTGATTTCATAATTTAAAAGTTGCAAAACCGAAGTTGTGGTTTCTGGTGTTAACCTACAGGAAATTTTGACAGAGGCGATTTTTTTTAGTTGCTCATGATTTTGTACGCTACGGAGGCGAATCGCCTGTCGCCCCCGTGTATTTTGAGCGCTGGTCCGGGGCATCGCGTTGGGCTGTATCGAAGGTAAATATTCTTGTGTGTTTGCGAATAGCACCCAACTCCCCAAATTCACCTAAATTTATTAAACCCCCATGTACAGAAATACACATGGACTGGCTTGTAAATATAAGATCCATGATCGGGTTGCTTGTGATATACGTACCCACGGCGCGAAATTTCATGCATTTCACGCGCGCGGCGTGCGTGCGAAACTTCACTGTTTTTTCCATAGCCAAATGACGTACCATGACTGACACCAAGTCATTTTTTTGACTGACAAGGATAGGATTATGACGCACACCTCGGTCACAAATTTGACCGACAAAACCTTGTTAAATGATGCACACCTGGGTCACAAATTTGACTGACCAAACCAGGAAATGACGCACCCAAGTCCGGGGGTAGCAGGGTGGGACTTTACATTGACAAGTGCATAATCTAGTCGCTCTTCTTTGGACATTTTCCAAACCATGTATATGTTTCTTAAGGTGAGGGCTCCACACAGTGCTAGACCATTCATCAACTACGTTTATCAGCATTGTTGAACGAGCAGGTAAGAAACCGCGCTGCTTGACACTAAATAATTTGTTCATAGTCATATGATGCAGAATCTCATCACAGATTATTGATTCCAAGAGCTTACATGTACACACTAACTTTATACATGTAAGACTAATGGGTCTATACATGTAGTTCGATGGCAGCGAAGATCTATCACCTTTCTCAAAAACAGCACTAACATTTGCTGATTTCCAGTCAGATGGAACCACTCCTCTCTGCAAAGAAGTTTGGAAAATGACACTCAAAGGACCAGCTATGCCTAACTAACATGTACATGTACATGTACAGTATGGCTGGAGCGATCTCACGCAGCACCCGAGGGTGAAACTCATCTGTTCCTAGGGTGGTGTGTCCAAACTTTGTAAGTCATCATCTTCAACAACTGTCAATTCATTGAAAGTCTACGTCTAGAACCCATCTCCCCCCCCCCCCCCAAAAGACCAAAATTAAAATTAAAAGAAAAAAAGTTAAAAGGGATAAGAATTAAGATATCGAAAATCTTCCACCCACCCACAGAAAGAGGAATTTATTATCACCTTGTGATGAACAACATATTCTTTGGCATTGGGTAAGAAAATATAAATATCCATGGTCATGGAGAAGAGATCGAGAGTTTTCTTTCTTGGTTTATGCATTAATTTCATTCAATAAGAAAAAATAAACTAGTCTTGCTATCAAGAAGACAATTAAGAGTTCTCGTTGCTCAGTCACACCAAAAGTTTGGCGCATTGAATGTGTCGTATTGCGTGTATTTGCGGGGTGCATATTTGTCTGAAGTCACACTGAAAAGTGTCAGCTTAAAATGTGCTGATTCAGGGGGGAAAAAATGGCACAATTTTGGGGGCAAATTCATTCTGTTATTAAAATGTGATCTGAATTAATTTTTATCTCATATTTGGAATGAATGGAAAGAGAAAATACTGGTCATTCTTTTGACACTAAGGAAAAGTTTCTAGGCTCACTAGAAAATTAAAATAAGAGATAAATTGCAAACCCTTATATTTGTGTGTATTCAGATTGCCATTTCCCCATGCATTTCCTATGGCCTTTATGGGAAACTGAAATTTCTGTTTTACACAAATTTTGTCACTTTTTCGCAATTTTGCACTGTGATCTGATATTCAAACCTTGAAAAAATTCATACCATCAGAAAGATTGTAAAATTTCCTATCTGGTCATGTAAAGGACAAGTTTTTGACATTAAGTATAAAGTCGTAACAGCTCTCGGAAGCTCAAAATTTGCATAGATCTGTGTGTGTCCCATTTCTTAACTACCGTACATAGCCTACATGTAGATCTAGATCTATGGCAGGAAAAAGCTGAAAAATTGTCCAATTTCATTCTCTTATTTGCAGTAATTAACTGGAATTTTTCATGAAATATCATATTTCTGTCAGTTTGATGGTTAATATTTTTTCAGAAAGAAAATTTAATATCATTTTGAAATAGAGGGTCTAAGTGAAATAATTTTTTTTCTCCAGACACAGCATAGCTTTAGGACCTGCGTAGCTTTAGGACCCCTGACCATAAAACAAAAGTTGCAACAATTTTCAGAATACCACCCCTGGAGACAGAATTTTCATTCTAAGCCGTGCCCTGCCCCGCCCCGCTCCGCCCCTTCCCTGCCCTGCCCTGCCCTGGCCTGTTGGCTCTGGCGGGAGCGGACCAACGATTAATTAGCACGCCAGAGTTTCGGGGAAAAACAATGTCAGGGTTCCGGGATACCTACTGAAATAGCTACCGTACCTGGCTGCAGTGGTCGAACACTAACAGTTTATTTTTCTAATGTTAGACTTACCGTAATAATATCAAGAAAAGGGGGCAGCTGAACTTACCTTCCCTTGGGCTTGGCCTTGCTTATGATCATTTTCTATATTATTTCCTCTAATGTGGGAGGATCTAAGGTAGAAAGCAGCAGCAAGACCTGAAATTCCGCCACCCAACACCACTGTTTCTGCTTGTCTGATCGCCATTATGATGCTTGGTATTATATTGCAACGATCGAGCCATCGCTGGAGCTCACCGGTACGGTGCATCATGAATCGCATCCGGTCCATCATACCATGTGGCCACGTCTCGGCGCTTATATTAGGAAACTAGCTGAGCACACACTAGGGTCCGGTCGCGCGCGTAGTAGTACTTGGCCATCTTGATTTTTACAGCATGCACAGGAATTAGAGCACAAGGAATGACATATAGTTGGCAAACGCACAAGTTAAGGCTTTCTAAGACAGTTTGCTGCCAGAAATGTAAGTATTCGAGTGAAAAAAGCTCTCTTTTCAAAACCTAACAGTGTTTTTCTTCAATGGGAACTACGATTGCAAGTGTGATGAGGATAAATACTAGTACATGTATATGAGCATATTTCGGTTGGAGGTTTGCACTGACATCTCACAGTCACTGGCCGGCCGGAGGTGCCGGCCCGGCTCGGGCGCCCACGCCCGGCTATATGATGGGGGACCTAAAGCTACGCACTTGCACTTTGTTTCCAGCGGCTAAAAATTCACCTTTTTAATGATTTATGCGAATTTCTTTTATATATCTTAGTTCTAAATACTCTTAAATTAAATCCCTGAGAAAATTACGAGCGAGAATTATCAATAACATTAATTTTCAAGTCGATACATGTCGATACCTATGCTATGGCGAATTTGGTCCACAAAATGAAAGGGTTCTAAAGCTGCGCACACGTAAAAAATGAATGCAAATCTTGATTTTGAGGGAGACTGATGTGAATTTCACCCTGATTTCCAAATAATGATAATATCACATAAATAAAGGAAAATTACTCATTCTTTCTGGCAAACGTATTGATAATCTCGTTGCTCAGTCACACCAAAAGTTTGGCGCAGCCGCATTGAACATGTTGAATGGTATTTTGCAGGGTGCACATATTAGCAGCTTCACTATTTAGGGGTGGTATTCTGAAAATTGTTTTAACTTTTATCTTAAGTATTTTGATGTTAATTGTCATAGCATATCAAAATTAGGACAAGCCAAAAAAAGTTGAAAAAGACATATAGATCTGTGCAGGCACCAATGATAAGTGTTCATTCCGCGCAATTTCATTTTGTTAAATGACAATTAACATCGACATAGGCCTACTAATAAAGGGTACCAATCACCAAAAATAATTTTGCTCTGTATGTTAGAGGTTTCATGTCGTTATACTATATTCAAAACATGGACTTCAAATAGTAATTCTGTAAAGAGATATTGCAATTTCAATTACACTCTTTATGTAAGTGTCATTAAGGGACTTGTGAGTTGACTACTCGACGCACCCATACACGCTCGCCAAGTTAAAGGCCCGCGCGGAACTAAACTCTGAGTTCGGTTCCGCGTGAGCATTTTCATGTTATCCTTTATTTCTTTCATACTCATTAACTGTTGACCTATAGAATACCTGACAAAGTTTTTTGAGGTTGATTTTATACTTTCTAGCTGCATGTACACAAATTATTTGTTCAGGTGATTGATACACTTTAAGATAATTAACCCTTTCGAGACAAGTGACCACATTTTGTGGTTTGGCTCTTTAACTTTTTATTCAGAGCTCTAAAAAATATACCAGATACATGAGTAGAAAGAGCAAAAATTTCTGCACACACTATGTCCATTTTTGTTGCATTACCATATTGCGTTTGATGCCAGGAATTTTGAATAGGAGAATAAGTTTTAAAATCCTTAAATTGGCAACACATTGAGAGATTCAAAATCCTTATTTTTTATCATAATTGGCAATTTTTTCAACTTTTCGACAAAATTCCTAACCATGTGTATTATTTTCAAAGACATTACACCTTATTAGAACCATGAAGCACTAAAAGAAAAATATTATTGTTGCCAATTTGAAGATCAAAATGTGATCAATTTTGCCCTTAAATAATTCCTGTCCTGAAAGGGTTAAGTTACAATTTTCAGAATGCCACCCTATAGGACCCCCCTCCTGACCATACACTGAAGGAGATCTAATTGGTATTGGCCCAAATCATTATTAAATATAATAATGATAAAATAATAAGAATCAACAACAAAACAAATAAACTACATGTATCTATCTACTCATTACCCAATATGGTAAAATCACTGTACACTGTAGACATACATGTACATGTATATGGTGGTTGATCCAGTGTCCGAACACTTTTCAGAAAATCAACGATAGCAAATAAAATATCAAACGAATATCTGTCAAACTTACATAATGAATGCATGCTCAAAGTCCTACAGAAAAAGAAATTGAAGGAATTTTAAAAAGACAATGTAGATTTAATACGATATTCCCTTCCGAGTGAACCCCTTCCCAACGACGCGGCGTTTTGGTCTCTTGAAAAAAGTACTGTATTTCCGAACGTGTGAAACCTATAGGAAAAGACAACCTTTGTTTCAATAGTGTGGTTTTCATACGCGTGGGATTACGCGTATGAAAACCCATTTTAGGCGCTTAACGTACAGTACACGTTCGGTAATACAATCTGTTCGGAATTACAATCCTTGACTATACTGTTAGACTCTACATGTAATTTAAAAAGCATCAAAACTCAAAAGATTTTAAGAAATTTTCTCTAAAAGTCTTTTTTTTAAGGTGGAAAAGCAGAAGGTTATAACATATGTAACTTAAAGATGGATAACTTAATCCAATCCTAACTGTTAGGCCTACATCTTTAAAAAAATGTTAGTGTTAGATCCAAGTAAGATATAACTTAAAAGTGTACCAACCACCTGAAAAAAAATAATTTGTGTACAGCTAGAAAGTATAAAATCAACCTCAAAGAACTATATGTCTGGTATACATGTACGTCAACAGTTAATGAGTATGAAGGAACTAAAGGATAACATAATAATGCTCGCGCGGAACCGAACTCAGAGTTTAATGTTATTTGTTAACAGTTCAGACAGAAACAGGAAGCATGCATGCAAGTGCCACGCCCCCCCCCCCCCCCCCACTCTCAATCGGCCAGTTCAGTTTTTAAAAATCTGGGACACACTTATACATGTACATGATCATTATCATTTTACATTTAAGTTCTAATGTCATAGGCCTATTCTAGGCTTGCAGATGTATATCAACTACATTCATGACATCTACATGTACATGTTAATTGTGAATGATTATCATTTATCAAATAGATCTCAGTGAAAATGCCACGTCAGATGAGGATGTGGCAGCCAGAGGATGTGGTGGCAGCTCTACAGAGCGTCAAAGCTGATGGCCTCTCCCTGAGGGCAGCTGCTCGGACGTATGGTGTACCTCCCAGCACGCTGAGGGCCAAGTTTCATGGAAGGGTACCAGTCGTTGCCCGCCGGGGTCCAAAAACGTATCTCACTGATGAAGAGGAGAAGAAGATAGTGGATTGGGCAATTAAAATGGGACGCATGGGGCTCAGACAGACTCACAGTGATATTCAAAAAGTGAGAAGTATAAAAGATACTAATTTATTAACAGTAGTGCACTAAAATAGATAAGAGTAGGCCTATGACTGAAAGGCAATATGCATTTATACATGTATATGTATATATGCTACTCATCTTTTCTTTTTTTTCTGTGGGGGGAGGGTAAATTCTTAAGAAAAAGGAAATTGAACTTTGTTACAAGTTCAAAAGGAATTTTCTTGTAAGATTGTTTAATCCCAGTAAAATTGATAACTTAGATAAAGATAGCGATACCTTTGTCACTAATTTTACAGATCAGATTTTAAAAATTTAATTATAAGAAATTTACTAGTTATAATTCAAAAGACTGTGCACTTTCACCTATTACAAAGATCAAATACACGTAAATTCTCCTAATGAGATGAATGCTTCATGGCATGCATGTAGGAAATATAAAGAATATGCCCCTTGGCAGTACAGGGGAACCTCATTATAGCAAACTCCTTCGGACCAAGGAAATTACCTGGTTACCTATAATGAATACAATACAAGTATTTATTGTTTCTAATGACAGACATACATGTACTGTAAGCTTTTTGTTTTGTACTCATCAAATCAAGTAGAACAAAAGAATGAACATACATGTAAAGCAGAAATCAAACTTGTAAGATGTATGTAAACAGAAACCATGGGATACAAAGCGGACCTAGCATCACACTATTTGCGTCAGCCAAATGGAGCTTGTTATCTTTTTCACATGCTTTGTTTCTCTAATAGTGATCCTGCATTTATTTACTGTGATAAGTGCCAGTTGAAAAGCTTCAATATGTCCATAGTAGCAGTTCAGAGTTTTGTTATGGTCAAACTTAATCAGATTTTATTCCCCAAATTGGCAACAATTATTCTTATTTTCGACTTTTACATACTTAGGAAAAAAAATTAAAATGTTTTTTAAATGAACCAAAGAGAGTGAAAATTGCAAAATTCTACAGAAAAATTACTGATTTGTACACAAAAATAGTGATTTATATATATACAATGTATATTTACACCACATTCCCAATTTAGAGACTTAAATGATCAGTTACAATTAGATCACTCTTACTCCTGAATGGCACAACATATTGCATTAGAAACAGATTACAATTTTCTGTCATTTTTGCTCTTTCTGCTCATGTATAATGTGTTATTCCAAGCATTCTGGATCAAAAGATACTGCAAAAATGTCACTAAAAGGAGACACTACTGCTATGGGTTAAGAGCTGTACTTTGATTTAATTTGTAATTAATACAACTTTCAATTCTCGTCTGTAAACAGTCAAATATCGCAGCTCTCTTGCACTCGCATTTTAGAACAATATCGTTTTGATCTCGATTCATGCATCCAGTAAAAATTGATCAATGCCTCTCAACCAATCAGATTGCAGAGATTTCTCGACCTGTTTCATAATACTTACTAATCATCCCTTGTTTCCCTTATTTTGTCTGACTTTAACTTTTTGTTCATTCATGCATTTTATACATGTACATGTACTTTGATTACTGCAAGAGGAAAAGTTTCAGTACTTGTATGTTAGTATTTAAAGCTATTTTTCAAATACATGTATGTAGTAGTCTACTAATTGTCTCTATGCTTTCTAATTCTTTATTTCATCTATTTCCTGATCCCTCAGGTTGTGAAGACATTACTTGATAAGGATGGTAGAGAGAACCCCTTTGTAAACAACACACCAGGGAGGAGGTGGTGGAATAGCTTCGTAAAACGCCATCCTAATCTGATACATCGAAAGCGGCAGCCCACGGACAAGGCACGGGTCATGGTGTCCGATCAGAGGATCGAGATGTGGTTCAAGGAGTTTGAAGCCCGTCTGCAGAAGGAGAGGGCGCTCTCCATGCTGAGTGAACCCCATAGGCTGTTTGATGATAAGAGGGAGTCAGCTTTGGATGGGATACTGAGTGAGTTTTCTGGGTCAGCATCAACATCAGCACCATCAACACCATCACCAGCTCAGCCTGTACAGTCCACACCATCGACAATACCATTATCAGAACCTTGGTCAGGGCAGCTCCCACCAGACGCGGCCCAGACGCCTTCAGGCTTAACCCAGATCCCTCCAGGCATCATCCAGACGATTCCAAATAATGAAGTCACCGTCTTGAACATGGAGTACTTGGCCGCTCCTCCAGGCATGTCTCTGGACCAAAGGAAGAAAAAGGGACTACCTCCAGCTGCCATTACGGTGGCTGAATTCTTCAGGTACGTGCGTGCAAGGAGAACAAGAGAAAACCACGAAGAGAAGGTGGAACAGAGGAGGAAGAATGGAGAGCTGTTCAAGAAGGTGGAAACAGAAGAAGATGAAGAGACAGATGAAGAAGATATGGAGGAGGACGAAATGGCAGTAGAAACCACCATGAAGGAAAGAGAGGTAGCAGAAGGCACCGTAGCTACACCCAAAACAGAACAAGCCAGAGAAGAGAGGAAGAAACGAGAGGTAGAGCACAAGAAAAAGAAGAAAGAGAAGAGGAAGATGCAAATGCAACAGAAAAATAAGGAAGAAGTCATTGAGATCATGAACAGTGCACATGATCCGGACTCAGAAGAGAGGAGAAAGCAGCTGAAAGAAGAAAACGAGAAGGCAAAGAAAATCAAGCAGGAGAGAGCAGAAAAAATGAAAAAGAAAAAGGAAAAAATGAAAAAGAAACAAGAAAAGGAGAAGAAGAAAGCAAACAGCAACAAGACAAAAATGGAAGAACATGAAGGAGAGCACGAGGCTGAAAGATTACGCAAGGACACTATCATAGAAGCAAAAGACAAGGTCAGGACAAAGTCTAATATAAAGACCATAACTTCGGAAGGGGAAATCTACATCTGCCCTGCATGCTCAAAATCTAGTGTGGAAAATGAGAAGTGGATTAACTGTGATCATTGTGTAAGATGGTTGCATCTCTCCTGTACGAGTATGCATTTGTTACGAGGAATTGACCTAGCAGGGTTTGTTTATAGATGCAAATTCTGTTGAAATCTCATTGTGCCACTTGCATTCAGTATTCTCAGCGATAGTTTACTCGACAATGTTCTACCCCTTCCGTGCCAAAAATTTTGAGCATTAAACAATGTTTTTTCACTACATTTTTCTTTTTGAAACAGAAAATGTACCTTCATTGTGAAGTTTATTCCCGTATCCAATGAAAGATATTTCTTATCCATATCCAAGGCCATTCAACAATTAAACAAAGTACTATAAGGCAAAATTAGCTCTTTAAAGGTACTTCATCCATTTTGCAGACTTACACAAAATTCCTTGAAATTTTGCACAGGTTTAGTAGACATCCTGTAGACAAGTTGCTTATGTTTTAAGGTCACAAGGTCTATAAATCTTTTGTAAGAGATGGAAATCTTGCTTTTGTCGCAGAGGGAGCTATTCAGAAATCAACACAAGCACATGTACCTGTACTAGAAATATAATCTTAAAAATTATGTGAAAAAAATAGACTGTTACCAAATTGTTGTAATTACTGACAGCAAATTATAATCCTTTTCAAATCTGCACAAGTTTTCCAATTACATGTACATATTCCTTTGTAATTTATTGCATACTCACTCAACTTCAAGGGATGAAGTACCTTTAAGTTGATTTTATGACAATTGTTTAAAAAATTAGAGGCACAGAAGTGGTTGAAATTACTTTCTATTGTGAAATTGTGCATTAATGATATTCTCTCTGACACATTTGAACATTGTGAAAATTAAATGGTTATCTCTTAATGGCAAAATGGGGTTTCAACTTTGGTTGTACTTGTAGGCTACAATCTTCATGTTCAATATAATAAGTTGCAATATCTGTGAACAAATTTCATCTTTGGAGGATAGTTTTTACTTGCTTGCTTTTTTTTTTTTTTTTCTTTTTCTCCTCCTCCTCCTCCTCCTCCTCTTCCTCCTCCTTCTTCTTCTCCTTCTCCTTCTCCTCCTTCTTCTTCTTCTTCTTCTTCTTCTTCTTCCTCTTCCTCTTCCTCTTCCTCTTCCTCTTCCTCTTCTTCCTCTTCCTCTTCCTCTTCCTCTTCCTCTTCCTTCTTCTTCCTCTTCCTCTTCCTCTTCCTCTTCCTCTTCTTCTTCCTCTTCCTCTTCCTCTTCTTCTTCCTCTTCCTCTTCCTCTTCTTCTTCCTCTTCCTCTTCCTCTTCCTCTTCCTCTTCCTCTTCCTCTTCCTCTTCCTCCTCTTCCTCTTCCTCTTCCTCTTCCTCTTCCTCTTCCTCTTCCTCTTCCTCTTCCTCTTCCTCTTCCTCTTCCTCTTCTTCTTCTTGCCTATGATACTTTGGACTGATTTTTTTCATCCTGTTTGTTTAAATGTTAAATAGAGTGAAATGTTTCAAAGAGAAGCTTTCTTGGTATTAAGGCTTTTTGAGTTTCATTTTGTTGTTTGATAATGGAATTTTTCCGGCAATTAATTAATATTTCTACTTTTCCAGAATAGATGTATCCAGAGGATGTAGTTTTAAAAAGAAAAAAGACACTGCTCTTGTTTGAGATCTAGGCATAAACAGACAATTTGATATGATTTGTTTATACATATGTTTATATCATCTTGAAGAAAAAATAAGAAAATGGGGCATAAATAATATTTTAACAAGAGAAGAACAATTGTACATCCATCATGATCAATGTGTATTTTTAAATGACTTTCGATTGATAGGCCCTCTCTGTACCTTAACTCATGACAATCTGTGTGATTGTATTTATACAACTGTTTGTAAATATGTTACCCATGTAGAACTTTAAAAAAAAATTGAAGTTTATAAATTTTTGCTCTTTATTGCTTTTACAATCTTTTGAAAAAAATTATCCATGGATTAATAAAAAATAACATTGCCACAACTCATTTGCTTTCCAATTACTCCGACTTTTTGAAATACATGTACACTGTATAGAACTTATAAACACAACATTTTTAGGCCTGTATTGAAATGCTTTTGATACAAAAGTGAGCATTAAGATGAAGTTTTGCAGTTGGGTGAAGTTCATCGAATTTCAATGAGTTACAGTGATGTATATTGAGATCAATATTACACTCATTTTGAGTAGAAATAAAGGTTATCTTACATGTAGTCTCTCTCCCTCTCTCTTTCTTTCTCTGCTTTTCTCTCTCTCTCTCTACCTTCTATCTCTCTCAGACTCTCACTCTATCCGTCTCCAAAACTCACTTTTCCTTTCTCTCATACTTTATCCCTCTATAATCTGTTTCTCACTTGCTCTTTCCATCTTTTCCCTGTTAAATCCTTGCTTCTGGTGCAAAAACAATTGTGGACCCAAATTACTGAAACAAATTTGATATTAAATGTCAGAGATGTTTATTTAAAATAAGACGAAGAATTGCAAAACGAAAAATGGTATCAAGTCATACATGTACATATATTGAATGGATTTCGAACGCATTAAAATGAATAGAAAATATAGATCTCTTCTCAATGATGGCAGAAAACTCTAAAATCACACGGAACACAATTTTTTAAAAGGAAAAATTATCTCATAAAATCGTCACATTCACAGATTACAGGAAGAGTGAAGTTGCCAATTTGCAATCCATGCCAGAGAGCTTCAACAAAACTGATTTTGCTATACAGTGGAACCTCGTCGTAACAAACTCCTTGGGACCACGGAAAATCAGGGTTAAAAAATGAAAAAAATTCAAAGAAGTGGGACCAGTTAAATTACCTTGTTATAACAAGGTTTGTATAACAGTGTTCCTTATAATGAGATTCCACTGTATTGGCTTTCAGCGAAATGGTCACCAACATTTCTCCACAAGAAATGTTGCAACATACATGTACCGGTACATACAAGAGTACACAATCCGCTCCAATGTGTATTTTAAACTTGCAAACACAACACTACAATAATGCTACATTAAACTATGCAATTTCTATAATGGGTTGGTACACAGCAAAATATTTGCTAGCTACGTGGTACATATACACATATTTCAAATAATTCCGGAAAACACAAATTTTTTTTTTTCAACCACTGAAAATGAGATCAAACCGATTTCATGGGTTATAAACAGTCAAAATTAAACATAAATGTGGTCAATCATTCGGCTTCTCAACAAAGTACATGTAGTGATATGGCAGAAGAATATACATGTATGCTGGATAATTTGTTTTTTCTATGGAATATAACTTAAGCTGGGGTTTTTTTCTATTCTAAACGGACATATACATGTACATGAATTATAGCTGCTTGGTTTTCTTTCGTGTATACGATATTAAGTTGAGCATAAATATAAGCAGGTAACACAGATATATGTCATATCAGTGTCTGACATATTATTGCACAATATTTGCAATATCATAATCAAAGAATAGTTTGATTGGAAGCATTATGTAAAAAGTGATGTTCATTTCATATACAATGTACATGTATCCGTGTAAGAAATGTTATAACCCAACAGCTCAAAATCTATCAAATAATTTTCTGATTTTTACATTGAATGGACTGCATGAATACCAAAAATAAAAAACTAAAATGAGGGAGGCAGAAGCTGTAAATTCATACAAATCCAGGCATCCAGGCATTATGAAGCAAATTATCGGAATACAAGAATTTTAAAGTAGTAGAATATCACACAAAATGAAAATTTTTTGATATTTAAAAAAAAAAAGATATCCAAGGAGATAAAGGTATTCCATCCTATATTCTTTCTAAATAATCTCTATTGTAAGGTCTAATAAGCCTAAAGCCAAAGATTTATAATCTTCATATTATGATCAAAGCTGGTGGGATGATGCAACATAGAGGCAATGTTCTAAAACACACAAATATGCTAAGAAGAAAGAGTTGCAAGTGGACTGTACCCCCTTAAAAATGTAATTTGTGTATGGCAAATCAACTTTTACTTTTTTTTATCCAGCATCCTATGGGTGAACTCTGAAGGAGTAGGAAGTGAGAAAAAAAAGGTTAACATAAAGGAAAACGTAGGCATGGAACCCAAGTCTGTTAACCCAAATAATGCTGGATAAATTTATTGAGTTGATTTTGTATGCTACTTCATGTAGCTGTATACACAAATTATTGTTTTTAGGTGATGGCTGAATTTGCCAATACAAAGAAGAAATATTGTTGGGGGGGGGGGGGGGGGGGCTTACAGTAACAGATGGATAAAGAAAGTAGAACATCATTCCTTCAAATTTATACCAGACAATATTCCACTCATGTTATTACACTTTCTACTTCAACACAGTAACCACTAGGTCATAGCTAGTATCAGCTATACATGCAATTAATCACCGAACACTCACGCTTTCTAGACACTCCTCATACAGTTACATACAGCACACTCAATTAGTGCGTATTAATATCTGGAATCTCATTCTTGTTTTCGTTCCTCTGGAATTCAGTCGATATATTACATATTTACAAAGTATACATGAGGTGTTCATATCCATTCTGCAGTAAGTTTGTAGAAAATATAATATGCACATCAATATACATGTACATGTACATGTTGCCCTATCACAGGCACAGAACCTGTCTCAATTCATACACATGTACCTGAATATAAATACTTATACATGTAAAGCTTTCCTGTAACGGTCTACATGTACCTAATAATGCTGAATTGATCAAACACGATTCATCAATATAGAGTAGAAAAGTAATTTTAAATCTGCACAAAGAAGCTCATGACTTTAAAAAAATTTCTCCATGGCATGACAAACGTTAAGTAAATTAGATTCTAGAAATACATGTACATCTGCGCCCTGTTTCAGAAAACTTGTTATCTATAACAACTGCTCCATTTCTATGACAAAATTGCTCTCAGCCAATCAGATTCAGCGGTTTCAGTAGCTTATAACAATTATTGTAACTTGTGATTGATAACAAGTTTTATGAAATGGGGCCCTGTTCTTATTCTACATTGAAATGATGATCTGATTTTTGTTCCCTCAGCATATCAAAATGGCAGTAATTTTACATAAAGCGACAAGTGCTAGAAAAACATTTTAAACTCCTATCTTGTGATTTCACTTCATATACTATTTGATAAAAAATGGCCTACTATTTTATATAACAATTGATAAGAATGATAGGGCAAATATGTGACCCTCTACCTCAAAACCAGGAGTAAGTCAAAGAGAAGAAACTGCAATCCTGTGCATTTAAGGAAAAGTGCAAAATTTCAACCTGTTAATCAAAAGGATGGGCCAATAATTTTTTATCATTTCCCTCAAATCTTCAAACTCAGAAAAGTAAATTTATGTTTAGCATACATTCAAAATACACACGTTTTTCATTCATTTGTACAACCCTTACAAGAACTTGTCGATAGCTGCAAATTTTTTCTCTCATCAAAATGATGGAAAGTGCTGAAAACATCACTGAATAACAAACACCTTAATTGAGCTTTCACCCTACATTGAAAACAGGTTTTCTCAGGAATTATCTGCTACAAAATATTTTATTCTTCGGTCTACAAAGGCTCCAGGCTTATCTGGTTATTTGGAGGCAGTCAGTCAAAAATGAGATCTCTTTCCTTTAAAAATGTGACGATAAGAAATCTATGAAAAAAATACTGCATCCAAAAAGGTTTATTTAAGCCCATACCTTACTACAAAGTATATGACCCAACTGCAATCCACTTTTTTATGAAGAAATCAAATTATCATTAACATGTAAAAATATTAATATGCTAAATCCACAAAGACACTGTCAATAGTTATGAAAATAGTAAAATTACAAATACAGGGTATCATTGGCCTTCAGTAGGAGTAAAGGCCTAATCGGATTCAAAATTGGGGACAGTCGTGCAAACTAATCACAAAGATTTGCAGCTGATCAGGGTTTTCCTCTCAAACTAAAAGATCCACAGTATCTGCAATTACCATGTTCATACGACTATCAGGAACCTCAATGCTAAAGGTAGATTTTTATATGTTGAGATTCTTTTCAATGAATTACAGCGTTTGTTTCTTCTAAAAGAGGATCGCAATTGGATTGTACAGCGTGCATAATCTTATACTGTCTCTGTTATGATCTCTACATACATATACATATCTCTGCTATGAATACAAAAATACTCTACAAGACAAATGCTGATTTTACTCTCTACCTGAATGACAGAATATCTGCCTCCATGATCAACATGGATATCTGCTCTTTCAGGAAAGGTTCCCTAAAATGATACGTTTTTCACAATGTTTGACATGCACAAACAAAACACACCAAGTGCTCAACTTGTGCTACATGTAGCTGTACTGCTAGAATTTCAGTTAACTCGGCAGTGCCTTTGATAACAATTTTCGCTCTCAAACTGATGCCTTTACCCACTAAAAGTAATCGCTCAAATATCACCATGAACTGTTTCTTTAAGTAGATGACTTTACACCTCTCATAATGGCTATTTCCCAGATACTCATTGATATTCACTGATAGCCTGACTATTGTCTACACTCTATAGTCCACCTCTAACACATACAAATATGGCTGCACCTACAGTTTGAAATAACCTAACAAACTGCCATGGCCTGAAAACCTATGAGTTGAAAAGGACTAGGAATCTAAAGGACTTTCAAATGGCAACAGTTCCACAAGTTTCATGTAAATTTTCCCATCTTCTGTCTTTTGTTCAATGGCATCTGGCATTAAAGGTCCTTCAATTCTATGGTTAAAGTTTCTTTTTTTTTAGTTTTCTTTGTTCCACAATGGTGCTGAGTAGTTAAAACCATGTAAGAGAATATCCCTATTATTTCTTTTCTGCTGCTGGGAGCCAGAAGGATGTTGATCCTTTAACATTGGATTAAAGCCCTTTTAGCTCTGAGCAGATGTTGAACATGTACATGACGCAGAAGTAAACAATACATACGTGTATATGCTCTACTATCTCCTGTTTGTATTACACAAAATACTTGACTTCAGGTTCTTGCCCTGCCTCTGTTGCCTGTTGGTATTCTGCGATTCTTGCGTCTGCTTTGCGACGGTCTTCAGCGTGACGAGTGCTGACCCGAGACATGCCCTGACAGGCGCCCTCATCTGTCCAGGTAGTGCAAAGACAACGGTGCCTATGGTGGCCATGCCATCGTCGGTGGGCTCTGAGGCTATGAGACCAGGTACAAACCGCTCCTGTTCGTAAGAAGGGTTATACAGAGATGATGAGTGAATTGTAATGGAAAGAAGTGTCTTTTATTGTCCATTCCAAACTTGTCCTGTTTATTGCATGGATCAGGGAAATGATGAGTGAGGATAAATTAGGGCAATATTTTGTTGTTTTTCGGTCTACTTCATTGGGAGACGTAGGTAGCATTTTCTTGTACACTCAAGTGATTTGTTCAGGGCCCCCGTTTCATAAAACTTGTTAGTAGCAATAACAACTGCCCCATTTATATGACAAATTTGATCTCAGCCATTCAGAGTCAAGGATTTCAGTAGCCTATAACAATTATTGTAACTTGTTATTGATAACATGTTTCATGAAACGGGGCCCAGGTGTACATTCTTTAGTCACAGAAAATAGAGAGTTCTCATGTCCACGTTTTCTAATACATAACTAAAGCAAACACTAGGAGTACAAGACACAATAGCCCGAGATATCTCACGATGGAGTCTATGGAAAAATAGGTTATACCTGTACAAGTACCAAAATAAAATCACACCCAACAGGTGAAGTCTCTAGCAATAGCTGCAGTTCTTATTCATAGCAGCTTTTGTGACACAGGGGTCTGTTGTTGCATAGTGAAACCTGTATATTATAAAGACAACTCAAGAGAGACTACACAAGTGGTCTTTAGGTACAAGTACCTTTATAGTACAGGTTTCGATTCTCGCTATTAACAATTCGCCAAGAATGCCCGGACATGGCTTCTTTGCCAAAATTTTGTGCCACTTCCTGAACGTACATAAATATACACATGTATTTCCAGTTTGCATGCGGCGCTGTTGAGTAGTGCACGCGACTGTACGTAAAGACTCTGAGCAGGGTATGTTTAGTTTCCTCAACTTGTGACGGCAGTGAAAGAAAACAAAAAAATAGATACTTGAAATCATATTGACTACCTGGGTATACATGCGTACTAACAATCAAATAAAGCTGAAGGGTAAGGTAGCAACATCGAAAACTATCACATCAAAATTCAACGCTATTCAGCGTTCCCGCAGCCTAGCCGCACGGAAAATAGACCGGTAGCGACTTGGCCACCAAGCTATCCCAAAGTGCATTGGAGACGGGACTTGATACCAATATCAGGGTATTTTTTTAGTGTATTGGCAATAGCCAGAATTAGTCCAATGGTCTAGGAAAACAAAAAATATATGGTCTTTATATGACAGGTGGCCTACCTATACAGGTATTTGCTACAGCAGGTTAGTACTTGTACATGTACTTACATTAATGATTTCGGCTGCGTTAAGAGCAGTTCCTTCACTGTCTCTATTTGCTGCTCCTCCTCCTCCCATCGTGTCAGCCTTGCCCCTCATTCTGCCCAACCGGTGGTGCTTCTTAGGCAGGGAATGACTCCTGGTGGTCCCCGTAGAGGTGGAATGTGTCTGGATGCTGGGATTCTCGTAGTAGAGCAGCACCTGTCCGAAGGGCCGGCTTGCTCGGTGCTCCATCTCCAGGAGATGCATGCGTCTGTGCTGACGTGCCTCTACGCCCACCTTCACCTTCCAGATCCCGATGAGGAAAGCCAAGAAGAGGAAGAAACAGGAGAGGAAGACAGAGAAGAAGATGAAGAGATCGATGTGAGGTTGGTCCTGGCGGAAGTACATGATGCCCTGGGTCGTGTTGAGGTCCTCTACACCCCGCCCCATGAGAGCGATGTAGAAGCGGCGTGACGTCAGGGTGTGGTATCGTCGCGGGAACGTGATGACCAGCCTGTTTTGCAGGTCTTGAACAACAGTGATGAAATGTTCTTCCTCGATGCTGATGAAAGTGTTCAGGCCATGGGACTCAATTTCTGTCAACTGGCTCTGGTCTGGGTCAATGGTCGTCGAGATTGACTCGTTCCCTGATCGACGCTCCCTGCTTGGTGCGTAGATCTCGCGGACCGATCTCCTCTTGCGTTGCGTAGATGCACTGACATAATCTTCATCAATTCTGATAACCTGTTGCTGGGTTTCTGCATCATATTCCACAATGAAGACATCCGAGTCGTACGTGACGTAAACATCGAGGGCACCGTACGTGATATCTACTGTCAACCTGATATCAAGGTCCGAATATTTGGGCATGATCACGAAGAAAGACGAAGCTCCGTCTGGAAGGGGAACTGGGTTGATAGGACAATCTACAACAAATGAAAAAGGATGTGTTTAGTTGCTGGAATTTGTAAAAAGCCAAATTGAGTCATTCTGAAATACTTGTACAGTTTGTGCAATGTGTTTAATTTGCTCTTAACTGCCTCGAAATTCATGAAATTGATAAAAACCTACACATATATGTACAGTATATGGGCAAGTTCAAGTTATTTTGTTCCATACGTTACCAACATTATCAAAGCTGTTGGTATAACTACAGATTCTATCAAGTTACCAGCATTACTAGAGCTTAGATCAGACCAAATAACAAGGAAATGACATTTGCAACGTTACATTTTGTTTATTTTTCTTTATTTTCTAGTAAGGTATGGAACAGCATAGGACCAGATACCTTGGACTTGCCCATATCTGAACAATTTACATAGTGCCACAAAGTAATAAACAAAGATATGGAGCAATAAAGTGCTAACTCGAACGGTGTCATGTCAAATTTGGAGGTTAAATTATATTATTAGATGACAGTATGTTGCTTCTGTCATTTGATCAACATATGATATGAATTTGAATGCATTTTTACAGATTGTACTGCAGTGGGTAATGATTACGCAAAAGCACATTCTATTTTTTTAAAAACAAATATGGGGGTTAGCATAACAATACACTGAGACTGTTAATCAACACTGCTCTTTTTTTCTAAACAGATCTTTAACTTTTTTGAAAATGTGGCGTGTAACATTTCAAAAGGATGGTATTCAATTCCACAACAGAACATGACTTTCAAAAACATTAAACTGAACACGTATCCTTCAAGGGTCTCACAAACTGATGATGTACGTACCATTTTGGCTTTCTGGATTGAAGCAGATGTCATTGTCAACATGCATCTGTCTGTAGCACTGGTGGCTGTCGGTTGGTGTGCCTTTGAACAGGTCATTCAGGCATTGGGAACACTACAAGAAATGATGACAGAAATTACACGAACATGGAAGGTTGTATGACAAGTACAATATAACCGCTTATATCGCACCATCTACACATATATACAACATGTACATGTAATTAAACAATTAGAGGTGCAGTGTTATATCATCTCTGCTTTAATCCAGATACCCTGATATGGTGCACAACTAATGATTTCTCATAACCCCTGCTGTGGAAAAGAAATTAAGTCAGTAACTTTCACATGAAATTAGTGAAAAGTCGAAGGAGAATCATAAAATAATGAATCCAACGGTTATTAACGCTTCACAGTATTTTCAGAGCCATTCATCTTTATGCTAATACTGTGATTCTTACAAGTGAGTCCAGTTATGAACTCCATGTCACTGAGTAGACTGAAGGTCATTTTTCTCATTATTCGAAGTGCACACTACCAAATCAATATCATTGGCAATATCAGTTTCAATGTCACTGACAATGACCTTCATAGTGGAAAAACCTGAAGGTCAATGTCACTGTTCATATCTCACCTGGTGCTCCCAGCATGGTTCTGGGTATTCATCTGAGGGGCATTGCGGTGAGATGGTATTATTCTGACACACATAGCACTCTCCATCTGTCTTATCACATGTATCTCCATGTCCGTTGCAGTCACACCTGACAAATGAAACAACAAAATGTTTTTATTTTCTAAAGTTACTTGACTTATGCAAGTACATGTAACTCTTTCACAAACCCATTCTCTCAAGCACACTAAAAGAGTGCAAAAGTAAACACAAACATTTTCATGGAATTCAGAGATTGACATTCAGTGCTATGTGTACATAAATCTGTAGTTATTTTTTTGTTCAGTTCAGTATATTGTTTCATATTTCACGCTGTTACATTTCACATGTTTTACATTTCACATGTTTTACATAACAAACAAAACAACGAGTGAAGGTAAATTGTGCTCCCAGGAACAAATTCAGAAAGAATTTACATCAAATCAATTTGTTCACAAGCATTAGGAGTGTAGACCGAGCTCATATATGAACTATTGTAAAACCAGAAACTTTTGGGAATTGTTAATGACAGCCGATTTTGCAGCAAGACACTTTCGCGAATTGCAATAATTTTATGTTGCTTCAATTGTGAATTTATTATTTCGCAGCAACCTTCCGTGAATCTCGACTCCCTCACGAAATTTGCGAAATTTTCATTCCCACAAAAAAATTTCTGGTTTTACGGTAGCCTTAAATAAAAGCTATGCTTGTGAGTAATTAAAAGTCCTTCAAACTTAAGCCAGATTGAACTTAGTTTACTTTTAAGAATAATGGCCATTGACGTTATGTGGGTGAAATAGGTCTGGTGGATCCTACATGTATGTCTACTTACGCTTGGCAATGATCCTCCAGTTTAAAGTAACCGTTTATGCATGACTCACAGCGTTCTCCCTCGCTGAAGTTACTGCATCCGATACAGAAGACTTCGTCCGACAGGGGGCCTTTGTCAAACAGCTGTGAGATCTGATGTCCACGAGGTATTCATTTAATAGGAAGAAAGATAAGTAATAAATATTGTTAATAAACAAGAAACATTTGAAATTTCTGCAAACTTCAGATCATTCAAGTACACTATGCACACTGCGGACAATTTGTGGACCTTTCTCAAATAACTGTGAGATCTGATGTACAGTTGATGTTAATTGAAATAAGAAATAAATTCAAAAAAGGATTTTTTTTAAGGGGCTAAATTGATCAGCTCTTCTGCTTCAAATTGGTAATTTTTTCTTCTTTTTCTCTCATCACTACATATTTTTCATAAAAAAGTCATCTATCAGAAAGCAAAGAATAAAAAAAAAGAAGTTCAAAAATGAGGAAATTGCCACTTTGTATGATAAACATTGACTGTGAACTTTCAATATATTACTCATTCAGATGTTGCATATGATTTGATTTTGGTAAGTCAAACCTGCTTTAGTGACCACCTGTATAGAAAGACCACCTGTTTGTAAAGACCACAATTTTTGTTTCCCTTGAAGAGTGTTTATCATTGAAACATGTATTAAAGGAACCTTTACACAAAGACCACCTGCTCATAAATACGGTTGTTCTTGTCTCCCCTGAGCAGTCTTTATAACACATATTTTACAGAGACTCCAACCCTGAGTTATCTTCAGGTTTGGTATTCAACAGCTTGAGGGATTGGAATGCTAATTTTGATAACCTCTGTTTAAACCTCTTGACTACAACATCCCTACAACAATAATGGCAACACAATAACTGAATTCTTCCTTCTACCCCTATCTCCTTTACTTCTCTCTGTGTCTCTGTCTCACTCTCTGTCTCCCTCTCTCTGTCTGTCTGTCTCTCTATCTCTCTCTCTCTGTCTCTCTCTCTGCCTCTATTTTCCATTTTATCACAACCGTCCTACTCATTTGTCTGTTTCTGCTTTACAAGGGTTGAAAGTAATAAGATGCCCAGCATCTTCAATTCCATCTTCACTCAACATTTAATGTGTTTGTATTTCTATGTGGCTTATCAGCTTTTCTTACACCTACATGTACATGTACATGTATAACCGGCCTTAGACCTTTTGTCATAGTTTCTTGGCCTTTGATATTGTTTCTCTGTCACTGTTTTTGTTCATGTATAAGTGAAATCATTTGAATTTGAAGCTGAATGTAGATCTAAATTTTAATTTACCTCTAAATCGGAATTCTACTCACATTGTGTATTGGTCTATTTGGGTGGCTAGTGTGGTATTCCTGATATTGTTCAGTTGACAGGCATTGGTTTGTGTTTCCGTTGCAGTGCTCTATACATGGAGTGCAAGAACCTCCATCCACTGGGTTGCCAACGAACAATGGCAAGCAATGCTCACAGTGCTCCCCCTGTAGCGACAGAAACATGAGAAAATAGAACATTACGACCAGCATTCAAATGAGGGCTGATGAAGATTATTTGCCCCTATACTTTTGGAAAAGTTACCAATAATGAAAAACTGGGATATGCACCACTTGGCTTCACTCAATTTGCAGTGCTTCCCCTGTAGCAATAGAAACATGAGAAAATAATAACATTAGGACCAGTATCTTTAAAAAAATCAAATATAGATGAGGGAGGTACGGGTTATTTGCAATTAAGCTCTGGAAAAAATACCCATCATTAGTTGTACTCAATAAGCTTGCTGAAATGATACCGTGACATGTTTTCACCCCATAAATTCTGTATAGACAGAGAAAGCCTGAAACAAAGAGGTGATAGCACCTGATATCAGGAAAAAGCCTGAAAACTGGCATTTCTTTTCAAAACAATTTCTGTCCATGAGGTACAGTTCAATTCAAAAACAGCTCTAGCAAACAATTTCCTTTCTCTATTACATTTTTTTAACCCTGACTAGAATGTACTGTAAAAACAGAAACTTAACAGCGAGAGAAAATTTTGCGAATTCTGCAAGTGATCGAGATTCACGAAAGCTGAACATGATCTGGACATGATATTCGAAACTGACATTAAAATCTATAATGGCACTCATATCATGTCACTAAAAAGAGCACTGTCTTACTTACCGTGGTATTATTACGACACTCCAGACAGACATCCTTCAAGCGCTCACTGAGGCAGTTACTGTGGCCATTACAGAGACACTCGGTGCTGCAGTTGTGTCCAACATACCCAAAGAAGCATTCACACTGTTCAGGGGCTACGCACACACCATGGTCTCCACACATCTGGGTGCACACTGGTCTGCAGGGACTGTCCCCACTGACAAAGAAATTTGAAAATTTACATCCATCAATTATGGTATGATCACAGAAGAGTAACACAGACCACGGCCTATAATAATAATAATTAATAATTTACTAATAATAATAATAATAATAATAATAATAATAATAATAATAATAACAATAACAATAATAATAATAATAATAATAATAACAATAATAATAATAACAATAATAATAATAATAATAATAATAATAATAATAATAATAATAAAAATAATAAAATAATAATAATAATAATAATAATAATGATAATAAAAATAATAATAATAATAATGATAATAATAATAATGATAATAATAATAATAATAATAATATTAATCATAATAATAATGATAATAATAATAATAATAATAATAATAATAATGATAATAATAATAATAATAATAATAATGATAATAATAATAATAATAATAATAATAATGATAATAATAATAATAATAATAATAATAATGATAATAATAATAATAATAATAATAATAATAATAATAATAATAATAATAATAATAATAATAATAATAATAATAATAATAATCCACCAAAATCACCATGCTTTAATACCTTTCTCTCTCGTATCCTTGCTTGCAGTTGCATTCAAACGATGTGTATGTGTCGGTACAGTCCTCGTTCTCCCCACAGTTATGGTTACCGTTCTGGCATTCGTCCTCGGGAGGACACGAGAGGTACTTCCATTCTGGTGTTCCGGTGATACCTCCCATGGTGGCATTTGCAACAGCAGCTGAAGAAGGTGACAAAGGAATATTTTTTTAACAAAATGTACAATGGTGACTACTGCTTCCACATTTGCTGTTCTTCAAAATAAATATTGTACATGAACTCACTTTTGTCATAGTTTTGATTTCTTTTTTATCATGCATTTAAAGGTACCATACAGTAGTGGGAAAGGTGGCACTTTGGATATTTAACTACGTGTACTTTGTCAGCTGGAATGGAAATTACTACATATACTGTTGCGAAATGATTAATTTCGAACATAGGTGACGTTTGTTTGAAGAAAAATGGTTTAGAAATGACTAAAATATCCAAAAAGATAAACATCGAATTACTTGCGCGGTACCGTATGTGTGTGTAAACAATGTGTGCGAACAACTATGCGTCGTTGAGCCGGGAGCGTCGGGGTAGGTGGTCCTTAGCGAGGGTATAAGGTAACCGTTGATATTCCATCATTTGAATTATTTTACTGAAAAATCACCGGAAATCATGAATAGAATACCAGATTATCTCACTCATGCATATTTTTATGCAAGCCGAACAATATGAAACTATTTTTGAGCAGTTTCATGCCAACTTTCATTTTGCTACCACTACTGGTTATTAGCTTTAACAGAATGCATTTTTACGCAATGTCTGTGCAACTGTGTTTGGAATTCGTAGAATACAAGCATAGTGAAATTCAACCAAAATCAAAATCGGATGTGGTCAATCCATTAATCATTTTAAAGGAAATTCTACATAAATTGATTTGCAATTCCTATGGAAATGGTAAATATTTCTCCACAATATACAAGAAAGTGAATTAGCAAGAGAGAGAGAGAGAGACACACACACACAGAGGAACACGGTGAATAAACGAGAGAAAAGCAAAAACACAGGCAAAAAGACACAGAGAGTAAGCAGCAAGTCAGTCACAGAGAGAGAGAGAGAGAGAAAGGAAGCAAGAATTTTAGTGACACTTACGAGGCAATGGACCATGGATAGAGCTGAT
Organism: Heliocidaris tuberculata; assembly: GCA_025618425.1. Taxonomy (NCBI): domain Eukaryota; kingdom Metazoa; phylum Echinodermata; class Echinoidea; order Camarodonta; family Echinometridae; genus Heliocidaris; species Heliocidaris tuberculata. The sequence goes on from CM046833.1 coordinate 45,466,898, forward strand.
CTCCTGGCTGGAGCACACCCCATCGATAGGTCCCAGCAGCCCTCCAGACAGACAGATCCCACTGCCATTGTAACCAGGCACTGGGCACCATCCACACCATGCCTGGTGCAGGCAGTGGGAACACTGCGTGTTGGCAAAACACTGCTCGGGGCAATTGTCCGAGGCCCCCTGGGCTACCGGCCCGCACTCGCCCACAGCACAGCGAAGATGGAGGAACGTTGGTGACATGCACTTGAGGAAGAAAGAGGGATATCAAATTACAACTGATTACATTTTTTGACATGACTTCAGAGACTAATACGTTGCTCTGCTTGAACAAACATGAAATTAATGAACTGCCTTTGAAAAATGTTTTGAATAACCCCTGACAAACCTAATGTAGCATAATGAACTGGAAAAGTACTCTGCTATCCAAGCTTCATAAACTCAACTAATCGATTAGTAGTGTAGCAAATCTTTCTAATACCAAAAGAACAAAACTAACTCACAACATTAATTTTCAACATGCAACTCAGTGAGAAGTAGGTTTACAGACTTTGATTTTGTTTGATACTGTAGTTAGTTTGCAACTTTTTGATTGGGGGCTAGATTAAACACTGATCTTCAAAACAAATATTGGCCAGTTGCACTTCACTATCAGATAATCTGGAATCTGTCACAATGTTTTAGACCAATTGAAATCCCATCTAAACTAACTGTAATATTTGCTATCATAATACAAGCAATGGCTTCAAACAGAGATGGCCAACATGTGTTGGTCTCACCTGATTTAACCAAGGGCTCCACATGCACTCCTGCCAGCCCCCATCCGCGCCCACAGAGGTCAGACACTCCCCGCAGGTGGTATGCTGGTGGCAGGGGGTGGGGCAGGATAGAGGGGGGATGGTCACGATGTCATAGTCGCTGGGTGCCACCATCAGGAGGCGATTGCTAAAGCAGTTCCAGTCGTAGATGGGTCTGTAGTTCAGCAGACGTCTTGTTTCACCTACAGAGAACAGTGATAAGAGGATATATATATATATACACAGTATTTTTCTTTCAAAAATGAACCCAACTTTCTCAAGAAGCATCTTGTATGCTTGTACTTTTGTACTTTCTCATGCAGCATCTCGTTAAATAAAACATAATAAAATTTATTGTTAATACACCATCAAAAGGAAAAATTCTTCCTCTTTCATGTGATACCACATTTGTGATGATAGAGTTTGTGACAATCAAACTATACCAATTTCAAAATAGTAACGTCAAAATGGATTTGCACATGACAGTATTGATCAGCACAATGAATGGCCATTCACTGAACACTCTCTCTTTACTAAAATACAAATAATAATAATTGTAATTATAATACATATACTACTATACTAAATACATGTACATGCAATATACTAGAATGTACTTAAATCTCCATTACTCAGAGTAGAGCATTCATATCCTTGGACAGAATTTACTGTCCATAGCATGGAAGGGGATAAGAAGAGTGAGAAACTGAGAGACTTACTTGAACGTTTGAACTGCCTGGTCCAGATACATCCACTGTTGCCAGAAGTACACTTAGAGCAATCGCTAGCCTCACAGATAGTCTCGGAGCAATCGCTGCGGTCGTGGTACTCCTTCTGGGTCTCTACTTGACAGTTGTGTTCCTCCATGCAGTTGGCAGCAGTTGGAATGCATGCACCTTCAGGGCAGTTATAACACCACTTGCATGTCTAGGAGAAGTCATGATGATTATGATAAAAAAATTATAATGTACATTTCTAACCACTTGCATGTCTAGGAGAAGTAATAATGATTACGATAAAAAATTATGATGTATATTTCTAAAGTTCTTATTGTTATCTTATTACTGGACATTTCCATCGAATATGTATGTTCCTTCATTTACAGTTTAAGACTGTACATTCATTTATTCATTTATCAATCTCTCAGAAATGGTTTATTTGGAAATATCGTTTGTGGCCAAAGAGCCAAAATTGCAGATTTAAAAAAAAAAAGTATATTATAGAATAAATCACAAAGTAAAGATGCATTTGATGTATAGACATACAAGCAACAACCACAAATTCAGACTGGATATTTTATTCCAGATTCCTACAAATCATCAAAAATCTTTTTTTTTTTAAAGCGACAACTTAGGGGTTTTTGTTATTTCTTCATTCTGGAATAGTGTACATGTATGTCCCATAACAATCACAAAATAGGAAAAGCGAAAAGAAAACAAAAAACAGGATTTCCTTATGCCTCTCATAAAATTCAGTAGCTCGATACTAGTTAATTCAGATTTCTTACCTGTTGAGCTGAGAGATGAGAAGGGTAGACAGTGACACACTCACTACAGATGGACAGCTTGCTACAGTTTCTACTCTCGATGTATGAATTGTCACAAATAGTTCCATTCAGTAGCTGGTTTGGAGACTCACAGCTGATAGAAGAGAGTGAAAAACAAGATTAATCCTGATTATAAGTATTGCAAAATTAAGCTTGTTTTGCAGATTGGGGGGGGGGGGGGGGGAGGGGCGTAACGACGGCTCTCAAAAGTTGCATTCATACCTAGAACTAAAAATGACCTTCGACATACAACATGACATACACTAGCAAGAAGTACATATAATTGGAAGAACGCCCTCACCTGACAGATGAATCCTCTTGAATGGAAAAGCACGATACCAACGTTGAGTTGCTCAGGACACAGGCCGAACAACCAGGAGTGGCCATGCATCCCTCGCTGGTGGTCTGAAGTGTACAGAGGTCAGAGGGCATGTCGGCGGTGCTCATGGAACCATAGGTCGAGCCATCATAGCCACCAAACACGTAGACTGTGTCATCTTTTGTGGTGGCGACGTGGCTGTGCAGAGGTTTGGGCTGAGTTCCAGTTGACCATCCTATGGAGAGAATACAAGAATGTACAACATACAACATCAAAATTGTCATTAAGTTGTAATCATTAATCTTCTCTAAAGCATATAAAGATAAAGGAGCTATTTATGGACTAATAAAACCATGCACTGATTATGTAATGGGAGCAGTTTAGTTCAAACATATGAAAATTGATTGAAGATTTGTCCAAACAATGCAACGACAGTAAGAGTGTTCCAGTCTCAAGCCCTCATATGCACTTTGGCCTGTACAGAAATATCACTGAAAAAAACCCCAGAAAAATTACTCTCTCCTGGTAAAAAACGTGAAACAATGAAAGAATTATTGCAACACAAGTGATATCCTCTGATACAATACCTTGCCCATCCAGAGACTGCCATCTGTTGCAGGAGTAGTGGTAGACCAGCATGTTATCTGTGATGTCTTCTCCCTCTGCAAAGCCACCCAACACAAGCATGTAATTGGAGAAGGTGACCGCCGAGTGGAACATGCGTGCTTCCGGCTGAGAGGAGAGAGGAAAAGACCATTTCGAAAAGCTTGATGATTCATATGAAGGAGAAATGTACTCATAATTTTCGCATTTGCACATTCTTTCCACATAAAAAAACCTCCATTTTCAACATTTCTCTCAATTTAATTTCTTTTATTACGACTGTCGGTTTATCTTTCTCTATTTCTCTCTGTCACTTAAAATTAAGGACTACTTAAGGACAATTCTCTCTTTCTTTTTTAGGAAGTGATTTATGGAATAAAATACCAAGCGATATTAAATTAAGATCATCCAGAAGCAGTTTTAGGAAATCGTTTAAAGAACATCTTTTAAGTCAAGAAGTATTATGTTCTGCTCTATATGTACATGTGCATGTACATGTAACACCATGTTATCTAAGTATGTATGTGCTTGTAATTGTTATGTTTGTAGTTTAATTAATATCATCTACTACATAAATTTTGTAGAGGGGCCAGGTTCGACTAGGACTTGTGCTATTTTCTGGTCCCATTCATTTACCAGCTATTCTCATATGTTCAAATCCTGTAACAATATTTACTGTATGACAAATCTTGTACACGTGATGTTATTGTTGGTGAATAAAATCATTCAATTCAATTCAATTCAATCCTTTCTGTCTGTTTGTCTGTCTCTCTTTATCACTCTAACTCTCTCTGTTTCTCTCTTTATTCTTGTCTTATAAATCCTGCTTTCTTTCTCTCTCTCTCTCGCTCTTAATGTATTCATATCTCCATCCCTCTGGATATATATGTCTCTCTTTATCCCTTTCTTTATCTATCTCCATCTCTTCTTCATTTCTCTTTCTTCCCCTCCCCTGGTCTCTCTCTTTCTCATCTCTGTGCGAAGTACATGTACATGTAAACTCACCCTGTAACCTTCCGAGGCAAGTATACTCCAGCCCGCTGATGGTGCATGGAATGCATAGAGCTTGTCTGAGATGGCCAGCGCCTGCAGGTGGAATCGGTAGCCCCCAAAGACATAGAGGGAACTGGTTTCATTATGCCAGACAGTCGAGTGTCCAAACAGACCTGTGAAGCAATACATGAAACCCTTTAAACAACTAAATAATGCAACATAACACATTCATAAATAGTCATATAACATTGTTCAGTTGGTTAGTATATAAGCAACTGACAGCCTTCCAGGAAGAATAGAAATAGCCTAACTCACATCGACATCAACATAAACCCGTGGCCAATTGGAAGTGGTCAATACTCTCCATCTCTGAACATTTCTTACTTCTCCCTGCAATGTCGTTGCTAATTTTAGTAGAGTCAGAATCCCAAACAATATTACTTGAAAATCAGCTACATGTAGTAAAGAAAGCCCTGGCTATCCACAGCTTACAAAATCTGCTTCATCAAATGGTAAGCAAATTTCTGTAGCGATCCCTTCCCAATTATGCCCTGCACGTCGACACTTGTAATTCCATTGGCAGCACCATATGCAAAGTATGGGCACTTGATCACAGTATTATGGGACTTACACCACATAAAGTCCCATTTTACATAATTATAAACTTTGGCAGTCAACCACTTCACAATACCCAGACAAAAAGATATCCACTACATCTACACACTAGCAACTAGTATGGTAACATGCACAGTAGAGTATACATTTAAAGTGAATTGATAACTTTGTAGAAGCTTGATAAAATCTGAGCTGCCTGGCCTTAACATGCTATCAGTGTATGTAATATGGTGTAAAAATGAAGCCCAGGATAAAAAAATGCACTTCAAAATCATCATGTGCTTCACAAAAGTAAACATATACATGTACAAGTGACCGGAAATGCCACTCATTTTCCCCCATAGACTGCAGTGTTAGACTAAAGCCTACCCCCGTACCGTTTTGTAAATGGCAGTAATAACATTGTACATTTGAAAACCTTTCTATCCCTGGCTGTTTATTTATCATTCTGAACATCATTATACAAGACAGATATAACAATTCAAAAAATTATTAAATCAAGCCTCCACAAAGTTACTGATTCCCTTTAATGACCTAGTTTTACCCCTACCATATTATCTCTTTGTATGTGAAAAGTGTACATATACATGTACATGTACATGTGTCTTTGAAATAGTTTCCTTTTATTGTGAGATTCTTGTAAAGATCGCTACCACCTCATAAGGAAACAAGGGCCGTGTTCTGAATATCTCTTATATCAAGAAAAATGATGTAAATTGTCATTAAAAAAACAGAAATCGCTTGCAATATACATGTATCATTGGCGCTTGAGCAGATGTCTCTGCAAACTCTATGCGTACACAACCAGCTTTGCGGTGAAATTTTCCAATGACTTGTCCGAATATGAATTTGTTACAAACATTCAACGTTATTTCATTCATTCATTCATTCATTCATTTATTTATTTCCTTCAATAGTTTAAAAATACATACAAACACAAGTCAGTTCAAAATACAAAATAACAAGATAGAGGAGACAGCAGAAAAGCAAGGAGCTTTATAAAAAGCTGCCACCTTTAGTGTATACATAAATACATAAAATGAGCATATTGGATGGATAAAATGTGTAGATATAATATGGCCAGTAATATAGGGTTTGAAAGAAAGTTAATTGACAAGGACAAACCCAACACAAACAAATGTATGATGACAGACAAAGAGCCTAACATTTTTCGAGTAAAATGACTTGTAATTGCATTTGAGTGAGTTTAAAGATCGACTTAACTTTATATCTGGGTGCAATTCATTCCAGATCTAGGAACCCCTATAAAATACACTTACTAAACCAATATTTGTTCTATTTAGAGAAAAGTGATCATCTGCATCCTGACATAAAAGTTAGCAAAGTTTTCAGAACACCAGCCCTAGTCCTTACAAAGTCATCAGTGTAATACCTGTTGGTGGAGTGCCCTGAGATGACTTGAAGTGACCTGTCAAGGAAGCCGTGTCAAAGTTGATGATCTTTGACATGAGACCCAGCGTGGGTGAGTAACCCCCAATGACGATGAGGGTCGTGTCATCCACCATGTTCATCGTGTGGCCTGCGATCTTGAGATCATCGATGGGAGGCTGAGGAAAGAGAGAAATTCCTTTTAGACTTTGAACAGACAGAATAGTCAAGTTATATATTTACCGATACTTAACGACAAATATTGACATTTGGTACTTTCATTAACACAGTGAGGTACATGCATGTACACTTAATTATGAAAAATTTTGACAATTTGCTTCATGAAAAATTTTGACAAATTGCTTCTTCCATTTTTGAAGAGTGCATATTTAGACCAAGATTAATCACACACTTTGATATCACTTTCAAAAAAAACTGAACATTCCAGAGATATTTCATGAAGGTATAGTGGTTCATTCACTTGACTCTCAATCAAAGGGGTGCGGGTTCGAATCCCAGACCGGCATTAGCGTCCTTTAGCAAGGCATTAGTCCACATTTTTGCCACTCTCCACCCGGTGTAAATGGGGACCGGATATGCCAGAGCACTACATATTTGGCCTCTTATCTACATATGACGGGGGTAATAATGTTGGAGTACCAGGAGTGTCACGACGTGACGGACATGAGTGCTATACAAGAAGCTACCATCAGTAGTAGTATTATTATTAAATCACTTGAGCTCAAGAACACAGTGAGGTATTGGCAACACAGCAGGAAAAGACTCAGTTTTCACTAAAAATGCATCAATGCATATATTTTCATGCTTTGAGCAAATGACTATCTCACAAAAGATTAATGACTCCCATTTTGTTCAAAAAGAATTATCTATATTTATTTAGTATTTTATTTGTGTGAGAATTCAATTTTCATTCAGAAAATTTGACCTTCCAGCCAGATTGTACTAGGCTATCATGCTCAGTCATTTTTGCTGGGGGATCTTCACAGAGTTTGACGGCATATCGCCTTCCACCCCATCTATTGTAAAACCAGACGACAGCCGATTTTACAGAAAGAAACTTTCGCAATTTGCAGAAATTTAGAGTTATATCAATTATGATTCAATGATTTTGGAGTGTAAAATTTTCGCAAAGCTGAACCACTCCCAATATTCGCGAACATTAAGGCCGGAATTCACAAACTAAGGCGGTTTCAATTCAGACCATGGTTTATGTAAATTCAGACCATGGTTTATGTAAATTCAGACCATGGTTTATTTAAATTAATTTACCTAAACTATGGTCTGAACCATGGCAACTAGCGTAAATTTGGCGCTTTTGCCAACCACGCGCGACTGGCGCGTGTTCATTATTGGATCTTTTTATGTGTACGTGCTAAATCAAGCATATTTATACCACAAAATCTGCATAAACCATGGTCTAAATTGAAACCACCTTTATGAATTCCGGCCTAAATGTACGCAAAAAATTCTGGTTTTCCATTATTTTGCACCCCTACTCACCGTTATTTCAGACCAAGTGTGTTGTGTCAATGAATACATCCACCAGTCACCTAACACTTCACTGTCAGACAATCCTCCGCTGATGATCATCTTATCAGGCGCAACGAACGCAACTGCATGGTAGTTGCGTGCAGGGGGCGCTACAGCGTTTCCTGAAGCATGACTGGTCCATTGGGAGGCTGATGCATCGTAGCTGAAGGTTCAGAAAGGAGACGATGACATATTTAACATACATCAACTTAGAAGTAGAATCAATACTTTTTAAAGGTATTTTCATTTCTTTTAGCTTCCAGAGATGCAGTTACATGTACAGTATTATAAGTATATTGAAAGTCTGTGACTGAAGTTCTACAGCTACAAATGTATCAGATCATATCATAAAGTACATGGATTTGAAATACTGAAAAAGAAAAGAGAAGCATCAGAAGATGCCAACTTTTGAAAGCACGCATCAAGAACAGGTTTATTTTTTTTTCTTTGAATAACATGCAGAAACTCTTCCATCCTCCCCCCCCAAAAAAAAAAAAATATGGAGGTGATTATTGGACCAGTTTTAACAAAAATATATTTCAAAATGATTTAAAATGTGATAACTGACTGACTTTAACCTTCAAATAGTACATAAGCAGAATTTATTTCATAGACTTATAGAGCACTACCAAATTACCTAAAAATCTTGACTCTCAAAACATACCTCCAAACGTCATTCAAACGTTTATTATCCTGCGAGTATCCACCAAACAGCCAGAACTTGCCATCATCATCAGCAACCATGGTGTGCCCCATGCGACTGGCTGGGCCTACGTTGGAGTTAGAGCTCAGTCGTTCGGCATCATAGAGCAGAGACCAGACGGCTTTGGATTGGGAGTTTGTCGGTGTTGTAACAATGTCGCATGCAGCTCCGCTGAAGCCTTTGTTGCATATGCACAACAGGAGGTGCTGGATTGGATAGAGGAAATAAATGTAATGATGACCTATGTAAAAATACATAGTATCTTGTCGGAAGAAAAGACCTGGGGCGGTATTTAAATCAAAACGCGCATTATCTTAGCATTTTACTTAGCATTTGGCTTGGCTAAGTAAACTAGCTTAACTTGCATTCAGATCAAATCTAAGCACTTTACCTTAGGAAGTCGACCATAAGACAAAAGACTTACTGATATCCATTGCAACGTCACATATCCTGTCGAAAATTATGCGCAATAAATGCGTCACAGTAGATGTGCGCTTACATGGTATGCTTGTGCGTAGCTAATACTGCTCCGCGTATGTATGAAAGCCATGTACCTGCCAATCAAGTAATTGGCTTAAGTCTGCTAGGGAGCTGTCTTAGACTTAGGGTAAAATACTTGGCCAAAAGATTCAACTGAATACCAAAATTGCTTAAGTATTTCATCTCAGCCGAAAACTAAGTAAACTACTCATATTTCATTGTATTGAATACGGGCCTAGATGGTCACAGTGATTAAAATTGCCATTTTCCTTTAAGGCAGCTTCGGGGAGCATACTCAGGAATGCATCTGCACTGTCTTATATTCTTGTTTTGTCCGTTGTATTTATTATTGTTACACAATTTTGTTTTCATTGTCAATAGACCTGTTTACTACTTTTATGCATACTTCTTGAACAAAAGTTTCTCTTTGACGACTCAAAAGCTTGCCAGGGGCTTGCCCAACCTAGTAACAACTAATGTATGCAAAATGGATTCCATCCACAGAGATGCCATTATGCATATAGCAGTAAATATAGCACTAATTAGTTGGTAACCAAGGATTCTGGAGAGAAACATGCATAAATTGAAATACATTAGTGAACAGGTCTATAATATTTGTGTCTTGCTTTGCCAAATAAAATAATAATAATAATAATAATAACAATTACAATAATAATAATAATATCAACGTCCAGATTAGGAACTTCTTTTCTACTACTGCTCTTGGCCTACCAATACACATCAAAGTACTCACATCATTGCACATGCCACGCCCCTCCAGCACTCCACAGTCATCTGGACATATCTCCTCCTCGCAGTCGTCTCCTGTGTACCCTGCCCTGCACTCACACACCTGATCATCCTCCAGCTCATCCTCATCTTCGTTAGCGCAGTGCCAGTTGCCATTGCAGTCCTCCTGGCAGGTACGGACATCGTAGACCGCGGTGAAGCCCTGCGTCGGCGATGTCGCACTGACATTGGCTTGGAAGACGATGGTCATCACACCTACAAAATAAGTTGATATAATTTGATTAGAATTGATTTAATCTTTATAATTCACAAATACTTCAAAAGAAATGTACATTTGTGAAAAATTTATTGACAGAAATGCACCTTTGGGTTTTGTTTTTGGTGGCTCTTTTTGCATGTTACAACTAGGGTTCATGTTCTTCCTTTTTATCTCTATGTTTCACATAAGTTGTACAAGAAATTTATTGACAGAAATGTATGCCATTCTTATGCATGTTACAATAAGCTACACGTGGGATATCATAGCCTCAAATGAGAGAATACATAACAAGGAAAGCTAGAGAGAAGCATGTACAACAACATATGATAAAAGAAATGCATATCTTTATAAATATTCATGGATTATTGGTTGCTTTCAATGTACATTAACAGACTGTTCTACTTTCTTCAGTGAACAAAGTCTCAATTATCTCTACTGAAATGCACTGAAATACAATTAGTACGTTTGATACCATTCTTCTTTAGTACGGTTCATCTATTATGTTCAAGTACATCACCACAGTAGACTTCTCATTTTCATATTCATGCACCTCAAGTAGGACAGATCAGGTTGTTCCCCGCAAAAAAAAAACATAGTTAGGAACAGAAAATCTTTCTTTTTTTTTTGTTGTCATTCTGGATAAGACATGATTCCTGTAAATACGGATAAATACCTGAATAAGCGGTTGTTTTTATGGATGAACTAGACGAGTGTCCACAGTAAGCCCCAATCTCTTGACTCTGAACAGCCGCACCAAAGTTCTCCCACAGATGCTCAGGGATGCCGTCATACACATGAACATAGTCCCTCTGTGAAGGACAAGAAAACACAGACATGAAAATCATACCTGTCATACCTGCGCATGTTGGTGGCTTACCCGGGCACCGTTACATGAAACTTGTTATCAATAACAAGTTACAATAATTCTTATAAGCTACTGAAATCCTTGAATCTGATTGGCTGAGAGCAAATTTGTCATAGAAATTTGGCAGTTGTTATTGATAACAAGTTGAGGGGCTTGCAAGTAATGCATTATGTTCTGAAAAATCAACATTTCTATGAGTATGAGCATGCGCATGACAATATTTTTCAGCTGGCCACATTAGGAGGCAGCAGTCAATTACCAAAATCCTTCTTCTGTCTAACCAAGTCCCTGGAGATCACTATTTTTAACTTTCATTTTCATCATTATTTTCATCTTTTCAATCTTTTTTTTTTTTATTGTTAAATGATTTCGAATGAAGATTTAATGCACAAGGCCCTTAGAGAAAGTAGGTTTATATCAAAGAATGATATGCTGTCTGTTGGAACACAACTAGAAATGAATGAATAAAGATACTTCCTGTTAGAGTTGGGGAATAGGAAGCAGTATTCAGAAATGAATAATATCTGCTCTGACAGGTTATACGACACATTCTGGCAACAGATGTTCCACAGTCAATATCCTACATTAACTGAATTCTCAACTTCGACCCTCCCTTGACAAAACACAACACCTAACCCTATCCTCAACTCTAAAGCTAACCTAAAATCCAACCCTAACCCTATATCTTTGACAAAGTAAGGCTCAGAGCAATCGTTGCCACAGCATATGTCAGAGTACCTCCATACATGTAGATCCTAGGAACAGTTTGTACTCACCCCACACTCTACATCCAGGGTATCCACAGTGAGTGTGATGGCTCCAGGAGAATGGAGTGCCCCAGCAGCTTGGGTCAGGCTGCCGAAGGTGGTCAAGACCCATAGACAGTAGCCATGGTCAGGATCGGCTACCCCAAGACCCTCATAGGAGCCCAGCCTGGAAGAATGGACGTTGGTCAGGATGGATCGACCATTGCACTTCTGGTAGCACTGACCTCCATTCCTGATAGATTCAAAGAGAGATGGAAACACGGTTCGAAACTTGAATTCTATTCTCCCATGATGGGTAACTGTTCCTGATAAAGGTATATCAGCAATCAAGGCCAAGGAATTTGAAGGATACAAGTCGGTCAAGCAAACATGGATGTTCTGGCAAACCTACTGTAACTCGCACATAGGAGCTGATGATCTAAATTTATAAGCTTATTATTTCATTCAAACTTTAGGGAAGTCTAAGCAAGGCAAGCCATGTACATGTAGATCATGTATATTTATGTTTTACAGGTTCGAATGAGGTAACAATTCTTCAAAAGCAGCCTTCACATGAGACGAGAGAGAAAAGGAAAGACAGATACCGACAGAGAAAGGCTGAGATTTAGCAAAAGCAACAAAAAAAACTTCTAAGAACACTTACTGGGGTTCTCCAAAGAATCCTTCCTCACACATCTCACAGTGGTCACCTAGGGTGTTGCTAGTGCAGTAGCAGACACCAGTTGTTCCATCACAGTTACCCAACGTAGCATTACCATGCCCATGACAATCACACTCCAAGCACCCAGTGGGTGTGGTAGCATCACCGTAGCTGCCCTCTAGACAGTACTGGCAGTATGAACCGGTAGACCATTCTGTAAGGGAGGGAAGGGTTGTACTGTAGAGGTAAGAAGTTCTGGAAGATGCATTTATGATGAACATGAATGATGATGGAATCTGAATCCCTCATAGCATACAACAGCTGATAAACAGTACTAGCAGTATGAGCCGGCAGACAATTCCGGAGGGTGTATTGTTGAATTCATAAGTTCTAAAAGACATGTCAATCAACTGAACCAAGTAAAAATCCCAACTTAAGTACTTTAGCGAACTGACATAAGCCAAAATACATGCTGATTGTGACATACATGTATCATAATCAACACGAAAGTTATGAATCAAAGGGATACTGCACTTGGTCTTGTTACTAAGGACTAAGGTACAGCACCAAAATGCACTGGATTAACTCTGCTAATTAGCTGTCTTAAACTTAGGGTAAGATACATGTAGTTTGCTAAAAGAAAATATTGCATACTTATGTTGGATACATATTTATATATGCCCCAAACTAAGTAATGTACTGATACATGTATGTCTGAGTTTGGTTTTGAATTGAGTACAGCCCTAGATATTTCTGAAAATTTTATTTACCTTGGCACTGATCGCATAGTCCCACCCCATTGTCACAGGTGCTGTGATTGTTGCATCCACAGCTGATGTTGCAGCTTAATCCGGTCCAGCCCAGATCACAGATGCACTTGAACTCTGGTGCTCCACTGCAGTACCCAAACTCACATGTATGAAGGCACCTGGGTATGGAGAAATAATAAGTGAAATGGGTTAATCACCACTTAGACAATGTCAGTTACATGAACCTTTCATTACTGATGATGTAACTCTCTTTTTTTCACAGGTTTAAAAAATGAAAATGGTATTTCTTTGTTTAAGAGCCAACTTTTAAACAGGTCTATGATTTCCACACACACGGTTTCTGTAAGCAAGTTGTTGATTAATCCATTTGAATACCTGGTTAAGTAGGAAAAAAAAAAGTTGCTCATTTTTTTTTTCTTCAAGCAAAATTTTATTCCACCTGATAGGGCAAAAAGTAAGGCCACTGATAACAACTTGGTGAAACCTCTGAACAGACTGCACCAACATAAACTGGAAAATTCAAAAAAGTTTTTACAAAAAAAACTTTCATAGTCAAAACAGTACTTCAGAATACAGGCTCAAGATTTCGTGAAGGTTCTGCTGCATAAGAAATCCTTGCTGACAAACACGTAGTCCCGTAATGCAAAATGTGAGAGAAGTGCACTGCCCATCAAAGTGGCATCCCCAAATCCCTCACCCCCAACCCCCAATCCCCTTCTCTCCTTGAGCAGAATAAATTTCCACTACTCACGTGCTGTTGCAGAAAATCCTTCCATCCCCTTTGAACCCATAGTTACATCTGCATTCAAAACCCTCGTACGTATTGACACAGGTGGCATTGGCATGGCAATCGTGGCGCTCAAGATGACACTCGTCGACGTCCGGACACTTTTCATACGACCAATCGGCGGGGGTTAAGACCGGCGTCTTGTGGGCTTCGGCCACAGCAGCTGAGCAGTTTGTATTTGTGTATGGACCACTGAAATCACCGGATTGACAACTGCAAGGAGAATAAGGAAAAGTGTTGTAAAATAAGAACAAGGTGGCATGGAAAGTCCGTGATTATGATTAGCGAGCTTTCGATTTCTGCATCGAACGACTTTTACAACGAGTCACCCGAGCGTGGAGATGTCCCACAGGCCAAGTCCGTTCTCTTCGTGTAAACGCTTTCGATCTCTCACGACGTTGTAGAGCGCAGGTTCATCCATTTTCGGAGCTTGTATGACGTCATTATATGTGAATGAAGTGCTGAATCAAGGACGACGGCAAAACCAGGGTGCACGCATCCTCGATTCGGCTATGGATGAGGGAGACGACGTGACGCATGCACAGAGCTTCTCAGACCAGTCAACTATGTCCACGTGCAAATGGAAAGCTTGCTATTCATTCACCATGAATTACATGTACCACACTTACATGAAAGAGTATATAAAGGGAAATAATAAACTACATGCATGAGCAGAAAGAGCAAATATTTCTGCACACTGTCCATTTGTTATTTTGCTTATCTATCTAGCATTTAAAACACAGAGTTTTTCAAGTGAAAATAAGCAATTCTCAAATGGCAACATACTTATACGTTAAAAATCATTGTTTCTCAAAACAAATTTCAAATTTTTCTACCTAGAACATGTCCATGTTTATGTACTCTTTCAGATGCATGGATTGTCGTGAGAAAATGTAGGGGAAAAAATTGCCAGCCTTGCAAATCAAAATGGCTCATTAAATTTAAACAGTTGACTACTGAACTCTATCATTCCTACAGACTTTAATGCAGTGATTTCCCAGTTCCCATAGGCAAAGGGTTAATAGCCCTTCAAAATGTTCTTGTCATCTGGGGGGCGTTTCATCAAATGTCTTGTTGGTGATTTTTACCAACAAATTTGCTCTCAGCCAATCATATGCAATGATTTTCAGTAGCTTATAACAGTTATTGCAACTTGTCATTGATGACAAGTTTTATGAAACAAGGCCCAGGTTGACTTACACTCCTATGTCAGGATCATCTGTATCTCCACACCACCCACACTGGAAGGTACCTAAGCAGGCGGCACAGTTCTGATGGGCGGAACATGTCGGACATTGGTTGTCCTCCCTGCCAAACAAAGCACAAACACATCACAGAGTGAGGGGGTATCCACAATGAAAGTAATGGCACGTGACGGAAGCACCTCTCATTCCTACATAACATGCAGCAATGTTCTACGATAATACAACGCTTGCTCGCTTTCCTTCAGGAATAATCTATAAATTATCAACATTATATAGATGGAAGAAGCATTATCAACAGTGATGCTCTTCTACTCCCCATGGAATGTAAACCATAATACTAATAATACTAATACATAATAAGGATTTTTGCAGACAACGTGACCACACATAATACTGAATATTAAACACAATTTTAATATCAACCAATCAGAATTACAGATTTCGAAAAAGCATTTGACTGTTTTATTTTTTTTATCCATTTTTATTTTCCTTTTCAAAAAGAGGCTGAGATAAACATGTATGTATAATATGTACATACAATGTACAGGTACTGTAAACGTGGAAATTTTCTCGCAATTAATATTTTGCGTTCGGCCGAGTAAAGGGAATTCCATGTGTTTTTAATTTCGCCGACATGCTGGGCTCATGAGCAAAAAATTAAATAAGCAAAAATCTTTCCTTGTATTAATTTTTGCGCCAATTTCATGCTGCATGAAATGCGCGTAAATTCCCACACTGCGAAATATTCCATATTTACAGTTACTGTAGTTGTACAACAATTAGTTATTGTTATCTAGAGCAACGTAGCTAATACTTACTGATCAAACCAGTGTGAACACTCCCCATGGATGAAAGCTGAGATGTATGTAGGAAAGTGTAGACACGTCATTGTATCAGCACACCATGCACAGTTCTTGACTTCAATACAACTGGTGCAGTCTGTTACTCTGTAACCAAGAAGAAGAAAAAAAATCATTGCATGAAAATTTAAAGGTAATCATGGTACATGTATTTGTAACTTAACTTAAGTTAGGTCATTTAATACTGCATGCGCCATAAATTTCGAGGCCATAAATTTTTCGCTGAAAGGACTAAGCAGACTATTTTTGGAGTGGTCGAATTCGCGATCAGCAAATTCTCAAATCTACAAACAGCGATGATGATGTACTGTTGCAAAGCGAAGTGGTAAATTTCTGACCAGAAGACAAATTAATTCAACTGAATATTTTCAATGTATGTTGACAATATTTCAGCGTGTTGTCAAAATTGCGAGCCACTCACAATTCACGAAATTGGCAAAAATAAAAACCAACGCGAAATATAGGGTGTATACAGTAATCTACAGGCCTATAAGTACATTACATCATGTATGTACACGTATTTTGTAGCTGTAAGAATCACCAAGAAGCTGGAGGGCAAGAATCGAATGGCTTGAATGGGATACTTACTCATGACACAGTGGTTGGCACTGTTCAGGATCCCTCAAGGCATCTTCAAAGCGCCCTCGCCTGGTACAGGCTACGTCAGCAGTCACCCACTCACACATGGGATCCTGGGATACAGGAGCGGAAAAAGAATCGATTAAAACTCTATTTCGCGATATTGCATGACTGAGTAGTTTTGCTCCTGGTTCACTGATTGTCAACAGTTTTAGTCAAAACAATTCTTACATTTAAAATACGCACATCTCAATACTTTTTATCATCATCACCATCATCATCACCACCGTCATCATCACCATCATCATCATCATCACCATCGTCATCATCACCATCATCATCATCATCATCATCACCATCATCATTGATGATCAGGATCATCATAGTAATTGAGATTCTTACTTTCACAATCATAACCAAACTATTCTTCACACGTTTTCTAGTGACATGGCACTGTAATCGTACACGTTGTTACATGTGTGAAATACATCCCTGTACATGGAGGTGACCAGCCAATGCCCCATCTACACTTTCTCTTCCTTTCTTATACCAGGGCCCCGTCTTATAAAGAGTTGCGATTGATTCAAATTGATCACAAGTCCTCCATTCAATCGCAAATTTCTAATCTCCTGTCTCTTAAGTACAAAGTTGCGATTGATATCAATTGCAAATTATTTGCAATCAATCGCAACTCATGTTATTGTTCATACTTCGATAATATTCACTATTGATTTCATGTATGATTTATTGTAATTTGTTAAAGAAAATAATAAATTCAAATTCAAATCAAATCAAAAACTCTTTATAAGACGGGGCCCTGATGTTGCAATCGGTCCTTCTCCTCCTCCTTTCTTTTCTCCTCCTCTCTTTCTGTTTCTTCCTCTTTCACTCTCCTCACTCTATCTCTTGCATCATCATCATCTCTTCCCTCCTCTTCCTTTTCCATCTCACACAAAGCACAAGAAGACTCACCGAAGTACACAAGTCACAGTTCCAATGCTGGCTGCAATTGCCACAGTTCTCCCCATCCAAGACCAGATGATGCTCAATGGGTCTAGACGAGGTCCCACACCGATCCATGGACAGGGTGGGACCATCCCGCAGCTCGCATGTGTCGCTCAGGGGGCACCAGCCGCATGAGGCATCGGTCAGACATCCTCGACAGGTGGAGTAGTTGGTGCAGGAATCAGATTTATATGGCTGAAGATAATCTGATGTGAAGCTCTGCAAGAAAAAAAAAATCACAAAGCGGGCATCAGTACCTCTCTCTATTATCAAAGGAATTTCATCAACTAAATCTTCACAAAAATAGAGATACATGTAGTAACTCTCTGATAAAGTATCACGGTTCTCCATTTTTCTCCTAAGAAATGTTTTCAAAAGGGCTGTACCCACAATACATTATTAATATTGGAAATTGAATTTGGGATAAGTGTGATTTATCACAAAAAAGAGTCTTGTCACCATTTTATAAGGCAAATAATACACATTGTACATTCAGGCATATGCATAACTATCAAACCTCGGAACCTTCAGAACGAGCTAAACACAATCAGCTGTCGCCTAAGGTGAACTTTGGGGGAATTACTTTTTACTAACATTCTCACTGATGTCTATTAATTATATGCTCCTTTCCACTTACATGGTATGTGACTGCACTTTCTGGGTACCCATTCCACAGGAGCTCCATGATAGAGGAGGATGTGATGGCTGACCTGACCTCCTGTCTCGTCTCCAGCTCGGTATAGTAGTTGGTCCCTGGGCTGGTGTCTGGGAAGATGGGGTCAGTGGCAGGGGTGCGTTTGGCTTGGATGGGGGATTCATTTTGGCTGGTAATGGCTCTGTCAGCAACCGTCATCTGTGAGGCAACACGGGAAAGATGGAGTAGTGAACAGGGCTCTCACCATGCATAACACATCACGGAAATATAAATAATAATAATGATAATAATACCTGCATTTATATGGCGCCTTTTCAGTTAGTATCTGATCAAAGCGCATTACAGTGACAGTGTACTATTACCCCGGTAAGTGGATCCAGTTAAGATTCTGCAGTAATAGTGCACATTCTCCACTCCACTAGGGAGGATTCCAGTCCGGCGGCCATTTTACAGGCGCACGTTTACTATTCCGGTCACAGTGACATTCGCATCCTACCGGATTCCCATTTGACACCACGGTGGGGAGTGGCAGATGTAGATTAAAGTCTTGCCAAAAGACACTCAAACTCAAGACACTCAAACGCGAACCATGCAATCCACAGTCCGGAGAAGGCTGAAAAGACTCACTGCATTAGCAAGGTTGTCATCAGTGCTCATCTCTAACAAGGCCTCAGCCTTGGAGATCTTCATCCAGACAGATGCGATGTTTCGCCCATGGTGACCCCTAACCCGAACTCTAACCCAGACCCTCACCCAATAACAATCCAATACATACATGTAAACCTAGATGTACATGTACATATCTTTGACCATTTAAGTGTCGAGCAAAATTTCCCAGAGCAAATGTTGTATCACTGTTTCAGAGTAACAAATACTTACCGTATTGGCAGGGTTGTCATCGGTGCTGATCTCTAGAGTAGCCCCGGCCTTGGTGATCTTCATCCAGACCGATGGCGACGTTGCACCCTGTGGGTAGATGAACCCTTTCATGACCACAGTGTAGTACCCACCAGCCTTTGTGTCGGAGTTCTGGAGGACAGGCACGTACCTTATGCTTTGCTGAGTATCCGACACTATGGATATCTGTGAAGAAAGAAAGAGAGGAAAAGATGCTACTGGCGTCTTCAAGCTAATCTTGACTTCTGCTAATGGAAATGCGTTTTAAAAGGAACTTACTTCTGTGCCACAAGGGTTTAACAATTAATCATTAACCCACAGGGTACGAGTTGATTTTGGTAAAACACACATTTTCCATAGACTCCAGCCTGTGTTATCTCGGGCTTAGCATTCAAGAGGTTAAAGGTAATCTTGAGTTCTGGTCAAGCATTTATAATGGGAAAGAAAATTCCAAAATGAGGACATTTGAAGAGCAATCATTTCTAGGGGACCTTTTTATTATGATATTCTTCCTAACTGACAAGAAAAGAACGAGAAAGCTCACAAATTATTTTTTCATCTTTCCCAGAACTCAAGATAACCTTTAATGAACTTTCCAGGGAATTGAGGGATAATGATTGGTTTCATAGCAAAACTGGGCATTAAAGGGAAGGTTGAGTTCTGGGAAAGGTGAAAAATAATTTGTGAGCTTTCTCATTTCTTTTATGTCAGTTTGGAAGAACATCACAGTAGAAATGTCTCCTGAGAAGGATTGCTCTTCAAATGCCCTTATATTTGAAATATGATGAGAAAAAGCGGAAATGTTGAAGCCAAACATGTGTATATAGTCCCATATACACGTTTCTGTGTGCAGTGCATGTGACTCTCGGCAGGATTGAGTCAATTTCTTCTCATTTGGTGATTCCAAAACCTTACAGCATACACTAATTCTTATGTACTATATAATCAAACTTTCCGGATTGATTTGAGACAGTTTCTTTTGCAAAATTATCTCATGACAAGAACTCAACTTTATCTTGAAATATTTTCCTTGGGAGTAAACACCGCATCCAATGTACATGTACCTGTTTCTGTTTATGAAACCTAAACTTGTCTCACTTGACCCAGGTGGCAAGTGGGTACCCCAGGACAACTAGCTATTCCGAACTCTTACCCTAACCCTAAACCCAACCCTAAAACCCAATTTTAACCCTACACGTAACCTGAAACCTAACTCTGAACCTACCCTAAAACCCAATTGTAACCCTAAAACCTAACCTGAAACCTAACTCTGAACCTACCCTAAAACCCAATTGTAACCCTACACTTAACCTGAAACCTAACTCTGAACCTACCCTAAAACCCAATTGTAACCCTACACCTAACCTGAAACCTAACTCTGAACCTACCCTAAAACCCAATTGTAACCCTACACCTAACCTGAAACCTAACTCTGAACCTACCCTAAAACCCAATTGTAACCCTACACTTAACCTAAAACCTAACTCTGAACCTACCCTAAACCCCAATTGTAACCCTACACCTAACCCTACACCTAACTCTAAACCTACCCTAAACCTCAATTGTAACCCTACACTTAACTTGAAACCTAACTCTGAACCTACCCTAAAACCCAATTGTAACCCTACACCTAACCTGAAACCTAACTCTGAACCTACCCTAAAACCCAATTGTAACCCTACACCTAACCTGAAACCTATCTCTGAACCTACCCTAAAACCCAATTGTAACCCTACACTTAACCTAAAACCTAACTCTGAACCTACCCTAAACCCCAATTGTAACCCTACACTTAACCTGAAACCTAACTCTAAACCTACCCTAAACCTCAATTGTAACCCTACACTTAACCTGAAGCCGAACTCTGAACCTACCCTAAAACCCAATTGTAACCCTACACCTAACCTGAAACCGAACTCTGAACCTACCCTAAAACCCAATTGTAACCCTACACCTAACCTGAAACCTAACTCTGAACCTACCCTAAACCCCAATTGTAACCCTACACCTAACCTGAAACCTAACTCTAAACCTACCCTAAACCTCAATTGTAACCCTACACTTAACCTGAAACCGAACTCTGAACCTACCCTAAAACCCAATTGTAACCCTACACCTAACCTGAAACCGAACTCTGAACCTACCCTAAAACCCAATTGTAACCCTACACCTAACCTGAAACCTAACTCTGAACCTACCCTAAAACCCAATTGTAACCTTACACCTAACCTGAAACCTAACTCTGAACCTACCCTAAAACCCAATTGTAACCCTACACTTAACCTGAAACCTAACTCTGAACCTACCCTAAAACCCAATTGTAACCCTACACTTAACCTGAAACCGAACTCTGAACCTACCCTAAAACCCAATTGTAACCCTACACCTAACCTGAAACCGAACTCTGAACCTACCCTAAAACCCAATTGTAACCCTACACCTAACCTGAAACCTAACTCTGAACCTACCCTAAAACCCAATTGTAACCTTACACCTAACCTGAAACCTAACTCTGAACCTACCCTAAAACCCAATTGTAACCCTACACTTAACCTGAAACCTAACTCTGAACCTACCCTAAAACCCAATTGTAACCCTACACCTAACCTGAAACCTAACTCTAAACCTACCCTAAACCCAATTGTAACCCTACACCTTACCTGAAACCTAACTCTGAACCTACCCTAAACCCAATTGTAACCCTACACCTAACCTGAAACCTAACTCTAAACCTACCCTAAACCCAATTGTAACCCTACACCTAACCTGAAACCTAACTCTGAACCTACCCTAAACCCAATTGTAACCCTAGACTTTACCTGAAACCTAACTCTAAACCTACCCTAAAACCTAATTGTAACCCTACACCTAACCTGAAACCTAACTCTAAACCTACCCTAAACCTCAATTGTAAGACTACACTTAACCTGAAACCTAACTCTGAACCTACCCTTAAACCCAACTACAACCCTATACCTTACCCTAACCCAATGCTACGAGAAGGACACAATAAAGCCTGGAGCAAATGTCAGTTCACCCACAGGGATGTTATACCATAATGTCACATGTGCTATACGAGAAGGGAAATCATTACTATTAAAGAATCATACCTCATCCGGATGAGACAGGTTCTGTGGATGTTTGTATATTATCATCGTCATGCCAGGGGGGAAATCCCCAGTTTTGCACTGGTCAAAGGAAGCGATGAAGGTCCCTCCAGGGCCCCACCATGCCCCAGAGGTGCTGGCCGACGGGTCACATGCACCAGCAGGAGCTGTAAGATCAAAGACAGTACATGTATATTGCATGATGAACTAGAAACTGTAGTATAGTGGTTTGTACTACTTTGACTCTGGTTAAACAATCTGTTTGGAAAGAGACTAAAAATTTATTTAGAAATCAGTGTCTAGAGATATGGTCTTTTCAAACGTTTATTGTTAAGTTGTCAGCAATCATAAATGCTCTGCTGGGTCAGGAAAATACCTAAGACCTACAACAGAGTTATAGTTTAGGTTAATTTTAGACCTGTACTGTTCAGTTGTTGGCAATCTTAAACAATCTGCTTGATCAAGAAATACTTAAAACTTACGATGTTTATATATTTTATATCCATTTTCTACGTGAATTTACAATGTCTATATATTTCCAACCTATATATTTCAAACCTTTGTGAATTAACAATGTCTAATTCAAACCAATTTCAAACCTATGTGAATTCACAATGTCTAATTTCAAACCATTACTGTTTACATGTAGGCAATCGTAAACAATCTGCTTTGTCAAGAAAATACTTAAAAGTTACAATGTCTATATATATATATATATATATATATATAATGTGTGAGAAATTTGTTCTAATACTATAGCATCGGCAACTCTCGTGGGTAAATTTACATAATGTGAGAAATCAATTGAATTGAATGAGAGAAATAATTTGCGTAGCTAAATTCATTGTTCCTCCTTACTGACTTCCTTTTTGTGGAAATAACTGCAGGGTTTGCAAAAACTGTCTCCGCCAGGAGTCGAACCCGGGTCTTTGGCACTGTGCGCCAAACGCCTTAACCACTAGACCACGGAGGCGGGTTGAGTGGTATTCGGCTACACCAGGTACAAACACCGACAGGCAGCCCTTGCAACCCTTCGCAGTTAATTTATTCCTTTTCTTTGAGGGACAAGGGAGTATTGAACAATGAAAAGCCGCATGCCTAGCTAGATCCATGGCGGATTCATGTATTAGAATGAATTAATTATTTACAATGTGTGAGAAATTTGTTCTAATACTATAGCATCGGCAACTCTCGTGGGTAAATTTACATAATGTGAGAAATCAATTGAATTGAATGAGAGAAATAATTTGCGTAGCTAAATTCATTGTTCCTCCTTACTGACTTCCTTTTTGTGGAAATACTCCCTTGTCCCTCAAAGAAAAGGAATAAATTAACTGCGAAGGGTTGCAAGGGCTGCCTGTCGGTGTTTGTACCTGGTGTAGCCGAATACCACTCAACCCGCCTCCGTGGTCTAGTGGTTAAGGCGTTTGGCGTACAGTGCCAAAGACCCGGGTTCGACTCCCGGCGGAGACAGTTTTTGCAAACCCTGCAGTTATTTCCACAAAAAGGAAGTCAGTAAGGAGGAACAATGAATTTAGCTACGCAAATTATTTCTCTCATTCAATTCAATTGATTTCTCACATTATATATATATATATATATATATATATATATATATTTCATATCCATTTTTTATGTGACCAATGTAACTGGTCTGACTGTAAGTACTTACCGGACATTGGGTAACACATCCGTTCCTGTACACACCACCCACACTTCTCGTTGACATGGATAACCTCAGGTTCAAAGGTCGCTGTCTGGGTTCCCTGGCCCCAAAGCATACAGGCTTCGCATGTTGTCAGAGCACTGCATATACCTGGACATTCTGATTGGATAAGGGTAGCTGAACAGGACTGCAATACAAAAACAGGGGAACATGAATCAAAGATACCGTTGACTTCTGGTCACTGTGAGGATTTGGAATCATCAAAATACTAAGAAATTGACCCAATCTGATTAGCACGTGCATGCACACAGAAATGGGTATATGGGACTGCACACACATGTCATGCGAGTGTTCGGCACGAACACTTCAGCTATTTCTTATCATATTTTGATTATCAGGAGCAATCCTTTTCAGGAGACATTTCTACCATGATGTAATTCAAAACTGACTAATATGGAATGAGAAAGCTCACAAATTATTTCTAACCTTTCCCAGAACTCAACCTTCTCTCTAGGTAAAACGTAAGTATGGTTCTCACAAACGAGAATCACAAACTTGGTGGTAATGTCAAGCATGGGGGATTTCAGGGGAGCGTTTCATCAAGCGTTTTGTCAGTGATTTTTAATGACAAATTTGCTCTCAGCCAATCAGATGCATAGATTTCAGTAGCTTATAACAGTTGTTGGTAAAAATAACCGACAAAACGCTTGATGAAACGCTCCCCAGAAGGCAATACCAAGGGTAAATCGTCCCCGACAAGGGTAGAGCCAAGGGTAATCAAAATGCCAATACAGACTTGAAACATACAAAAATACATTGGTCTACCTAAACCAGTCCCAGTGATAGTGAATGCCGACTTGGGGTCGGGCTAACTCGGCACTAGAGTGAACTTGGCACTGCGTGATGACTAGGTTTCCAGAATTCAAGTGCACGCCACACTCCGGAACACGAAATAGCTCTAAATTTCATGTTTTGTAGAATTTTGCTTCACAAAATTTTCACTATTTTACACATTTCTATCAAAATATCTTGAATGTGGAGTTTGTGAGAGATTTATCAGTGCAAAATTTCACGTAAATCCTTGCTATCGATTCGGCTGTTTTGCATATCTCTGCCCCCATTTTCGGCTGAGGCCAGGTTGTCCCTAGTGCCTAGTTAGCCTGGATCCACCCAGTGTACTCAATTTGGATCAAACGCACACAATTTCTTGAAGAGAGTCCTGTATGTCCTGTACATACCGGTAATAAGCTATGTTCAAACGGTCTTGAAATTCCAGCCAAGTTATTTCCGACTTATTGATTAAAAGGGATCAAAGCTCAAACATACTACATTTATGGATAAATAGAAAAATTACGATATAACATAAACATATAAAAATGTATTGCACAGGTCCCAACAGTTTAGCTGATTCCTTGTAACTACTCGCTCTCTCTCTCTCTCTCTTTCTCTCTCTCTCTCAAAAGAAATGCATTGTTGATACTAAATATCAATAATAAAATAGTCTTGGACTATTCACTTGCTAATTGGAGTCTTGGGCTGCTTTGAGTTGCTTATGATGGTCATGGGTATTATAAGTTGGTATTTTGTGTTGCGAGGAATTAACACACATTTAATCTGGCGTTGAGAACTTGGGCTGGTGGAGTACATGTACTTGGGCTGGTGTTAGGTGCTTGGACTCTATTGGTAGCTTATGCATTTCATGGCTGATCAAGCTGGTTTCAAATTTTAGGACTAGTGTTGAGTGCTTGAGCTTGTGTCAGGTGTTTAAGCTTGCATGGGGTGTTGGAGCAAGTGTCACAGAGCACTACAACCCATGAACACAAGCAGTCTAAACCCAATACTCTAGTGTTGAATGAGACTTACCTGACTGTCATTGAAACCAAGACAGGTCTTAGACTGTGGACACCATGCGCAGGCTGGATCCACGGTGCAGTTACTCTCACTGTGAAAACAATCAAGGAAACAAAGCGTTTGAATGAAACCACTTAAATCTAAATGACAGTGTTACAAACTTGAATTATTTTTAACTTCCTTAATCATATCATGTGTTTAAAGACACTTCACTGGACAGATTTTGCTCCACTTCTGTGTTCATCATTCCTTCCTTTCAGTTGCTACCAATGCAAACATTTACATGTTACATGATCAGGGCCCTGTTTCATATAACTTGTTATCAATAACAACAATCCCATTTCTATGACAAATTTGCTCTCAGCCAATCAAATTCAAGGATTTCAGTAGCTTATAACAATTATTGTAACTTGTTATTGATAACAAGCTTTATGAAATGGGGCCCTTGCTCCACAGTCAATTTCAAACGCAGACCTAATTCCTAATTTAAACCTTAGACCTAACATTACAAATAACCCTAAGCCTAATCATAAGCCTAACCTAGAAGTATAATTGCATCCCGCATCCTAACCCTATATCTCTGACAGTACATGTCACCAGGGCCCTGTTTCGTCAAACTTGCTATCAAGAACAAATTACAATTACAGTCATAAGCTATTGAAATACTTGCATCTGATTGGCTGCAAGCAAATATGTTATAGATTTGTGGTAGTTGTTATTGATAACAAGTTTTATGAAACAGGGCCAAGTGCAATTGTCTGATCACCCACAGCACTCCTACCTTTTATGAGAGCCACAAAGAATCAAGGTTTGGTTTGCTGTTGCAGGATTGATGGCGACAGTCCCAGGCATCTTGACGGCAAAGATATCGCTCTGGGTCACACCGTTGAAACCACCAATGATGACTAGGGTCGTGTCGTCTCGTACGACAGCAGTATGGGCAAAACGTCCCTTGGTGACAGTGTGTGGATTGTACTGTCCAGGTTCTATAGTGCACATGTGTGGTATAGAAATATAAAGGACAGATGGTCGTGAAAATAAGAGATATCATTTTGTATTATCAATTTTAAAAAACGTTTTTATAAAAAGGGTTGAAAAAGAATCCAGATTATTTTCACACAAAATCAGACTTATTTGAGGATAGAAAGTTATGGTCAAACATCCTTGAAAGCTCTGACAAGCAAATAAAAAAGGGTCTTCACATATCTTGGAGGCCTCTTCACTCCAAAAGTCACTGACAGCACCCCCTCCTCCCAGATCCACGCAAAGACTCACCTTGAAAGTCGCCTGCGATCTCACTGAAGGACACCCACTTGTGGCATCCAAGGTGATAGAGCTCTATGCCATCTTCAAAGCACTTCTCATGGTCTCCGTAGTCTCCATTCTGCACCTGTACAAAGCCCCCGCTGTTTGACAGGTGCTGATGGACGTTACCACCTGCACAGGACAACACAAAAGATACATGTAATAAGATTAAGTAAATGATTACTCCATAAAGCTTCTCTATGAAGCCTACACTGTCTGAAAGATGCTGGTGAATGTTCCAATCTGGATAACACAAAGTGACAATACACAAGACAATATATTAAATCAGTCATTTGGATCCCCTAAGTTCGTAAATTTTTTCTCATAGGTAACAAAATATTAGAAGCTAACAACTCTAATTGCACTTTCCATTAACTACTGAAGTCCTACAGAGAGGACAAAGCATATTTTCCTGTTCAAACCATCTTCCCCGGTCCAAGTAACATAATTTTGTGTAGGGTGTTCTTTCTGTACATATATTTGCTGTGTGATAAGACCATTCTATCATACTTTAAAGGAGAATGAAACCCTGAAGAAATATCCATTTTAATGAAAAGAGAGGATAGAGAGAAGCAATTTTTCAAAAGTTCCATCAAAATCAGTTACGAAATGAAAAAGTTATGAAAGTTTGAAAAGTCTCAATTTACTTTCTATGGCAGTCCTCAAATTGGCAATGTTGCTTCAAAATGAAAGTTTTAGTAGTACAACTATCTATATGTTTTGTACACAAAATTTCATATTTTCTCCATTATCTCTAAAGATGCTGTTTGTCTTTTTGTGAACTCAACATATGTTATGTCAAATACATTTTCCCATGATATATCTTGAGCTAAGAAGGAGACAAGCTGCACCTTGAGAGATAATGGGGGAAATATGAAATTTTGTGTACAAAACATATGGAAAGTTGTACTACTAAATCTGTCACTTTGAAGCAACATTGCCAATTTGAGGATCGCCATAGAAAGTAAATTGAGACTTTTAAAACTTTCATAACTTTCTCATTTAGTAACTGATTTTGATGGAACTATTTTTAAATTGCTTCTCTCTGTCCTCTCTTTTCATTAAAATTAATTTTTCCCCAGGGTTTCATTCTCCTTTAAAAATTACTTCAGAGTAATAAAATATACTTATCTAGTGAAATGGATACGAAGTATAACTAACTCCTTGAGACCAACAAAATTACCTTGTTGTATTAAAACCTTGTTATATATGGGCCAAAAAGGAATGAATTACAGAGAAGTGAGACCTACAGAGTTCTTTATGACAAGGTTCCTCTGTACCAACATTCCCAGTCCCAGTAATGCAATTCTACGTAGGTCGTTCTTACCATACACCACCATGTAGTTGCCTATGATGTTCGCTGTGTGATAAGACCTTGCTCTCACACTTCCTGATCCGTCTAGCCTCGTCCAGTAGCGGTCCTCAAACTGGAAAGCATAGAGCGTGCTTATCCTCTTACTAATCAGTGTATTACGGCTAAAGGAAAACAAAATTACAGCAGATTAAGCCATCAGTATAAAGTGTTACTTTTTGGAGACATTACTGTATTATTTTGTTCCTCTGGAATGCTATGAAGTTCACACGAGCAGGAGCAAAATAACCCCTCACCCCCCCCCCCCAAAAAAAAAAGAAAATCTATTTCTGTTGCATTATATCAAGAATTCCATTAATAGGAAATTAAAGGATGTCAAGCATGTTAATTTTTGTTATCTTTTTGTTATGATTGAATATGATTGAATACCTCGGACATGACCATCAAATTTCAGTCCATACGTTGTCTCTTATTGTTAATAATGAGAAGTAATAACTTCTCTTTATCATTTCTGAAATATCTGTATCGCCTCATCACAGATCTAAAATGAATAAAGCACCTTTACCCTCGGGGCATTACTCAAAATATATTGGAGATAGCACATTGTTTTGTCCTCATGAAATATTTGACGCATATTTGCAGTTTTTTTGCCCATCTGCCAGGCTCACTGCAAAAGTATGTGTTCTTCCAATAACCCATTGGATTGCACTTTAAGACTTTCAAACTAGTGCACTTACTCCTGTAATGGTTGCAAGCCTCCAAACACAATGATAGACTTTGTGTCGTAGTGATAGACGCTGGTGTGGTCCCTCAGCCGTACTTCTCTTCCCAGCCCTCCTCTAGGAGTGATCTCTTCCCAACCTTGACGCAGCTGAAGGTCATACTTGTAGACTGATCCAAGGAACGACTGGTCTTCACTCGCACCTGGAAACAGAGTAGGATAGGCAGAGATAAACCGTTCAGAATTAAATGAAGCCACTTTCTCTCAGAATGCAATTTCATTACCAAAACTCTGGAAAAGCGTTAACCCTTTCAAGACAGGAATTATTCAAGGGCTAAATTAATCACATTTTGTTCTTCAAATTGGCAACAATTTTTTTTTCCTTTTAGTGCTACATGGTTCTAATAACGTATAATGTCTTTGAAAATAATACAGAGTTACTAATTTTGTTATAAAGTTTTTAAAATGGCCAATTTGGATAAAAATACTGATTTTGAATCTCTCAATTTGTTGCCAATTTAAGGATTTTAAAGCTTATTTTCATTTTTCAAATTCTGGCATCAAATGCAATATGGGCATGCAACAAAAATGGACACAGTGTGTGTAGAAATTTTTGCTCTTCCTATTCATGCATCTGGTATATTTTCTAGAGCCCTGAATCAAAAGTTATTGAGCCAAACCGCATTGTCTCGAAAGAGTTGAAATACCTCGACCAAAATTTTCAATGCAATTGTTTTCATAATACAGCTTATGATCTAATAAGAGCCCTAATATTCAACATCAATACTGGTACCAGTAGAAGAAAACAATAAAAGATTATGGCACAACTTCAGGAGGTGATAAAAAGTATTTTAACAGACAAACAACAACATCAAAATGTGAAACATACCCTGATTTTAAAAGTATATCATCTTGAAATGTGGTATCTTGCACTTCATTCTGAACTGTTTGTACATGTAAGGGCTCATTCTAACATGCCGCAGTAACCTTCTGCATAGAAAAATACCTGCATTTTTTTTGTGAACTAAACGAATGGCAAGTGAGGATGCAGGTCGCAACAAAGGTCCTAGGTGCGCTCACTTACAGGTGTGTTATACATGTAAGTTACAGAAATGCAAAGCCCAGTGAGTACTCTAAAAAAACAAACTCTTTCTTTTGTGGCTGTTTGACAAGGCATACATGTAAAGGCCACCGCACACCTTACGATCGGTCTGCGATCCGATTTCAGAAGAAAATGTAATATCATTTGACAAATCATTTAAAAACGAAAACTATTTTTGGTTGAGGGTCTGAATAGTCATACAGATAGACATGTAGTAAAATCGATAATACAGCCTTTGCCAAGTTTTCTAGTCGGTGGAATGGCCAAATCGGCTCTCAGTCGTAGGGACGTCACAAAAATCGTACGACTGCCGACAATTTGAAACTAATTTTGCCCTTATTCCCTGTAGAAAGCTGCCAGCTCACCAAAACCCTGTGTTTAGTATTCATATTACTTTCTAGAACCTGAATAGGGTACATGTAGATTTCATTTGTTCAAATGCCAATATTTAATGCCACAGCGATTTATTCCACAAATCGGATCACAGACCGATCGTAAGGTGTGCGGTGGCCTTGAGTGAACATGCCTAACGGTATGTAAATGGGTTTTCTCAAGTATTAACATGTACATTAACTTACTAAAGCTTGGTTTGGATCACCACCAAAGTATATGTACACATGTACTAAAGGGACAATATGTTTCCATTATCAGTGCTGCAGTTCATCTTCCTCTACCCGTTTTGAATGAACTATGAATTTTGAATAAAATTTGTTTGGCAAATATCATCTATAGGTAGTCTTGAATGATGAATATTGTGTGAAAAAATAGTGTTGGATTCTTGGAGAATCATTAAAGATCTCAAGACTACTTTTAAACAGACTCACTGTCCACAAAAACCAAATGATTTGGTTCCCTTGAGCAGTTTTTTTCTCAATGAAACACAAACTATTAAAAGCAACCTGTACATACTGACCACCTACATGTACCTCTGTAGACCACTTTCATGTCTCCCCCCCCCCCCCTCCCTGAGTGGTCTTCATTTTACAGTTCCGTACCCTGAGAGGTCTTTATCATACAGGTTTCACTCTACGAAAGAGCTGCCTTATACAGTGTTATTTCTCAGCACAGATTTCTTACCTCCTATGACCACCAGATAGGAATATTCCACTATGCAGGAGGAGTGGTGCGCTAGGCCCGGAGGGACAGAGTCTGTTCCAGAAGGCAGGAGCTCCCAGCTGAGAGTTGCAAGTTTAAAGGACCAGAGCTCGTTAGACCAGGATCCGTTGACGAGGATGCCTCCGAAGACCAGGAGTTGGTTCTCGTAAAGTTCCATGGTGTGCCGATACCGACCACTCTGTGGTATGAGATGTAGAACAAGGACAAATAATCAGAGGATGTACATGACTAAAACATTGCATTGGGATTAAAGATAAAGTTGAGCTCTGGGGAGCGTTTCATCAAGCGTTTTGTCAGTGATTTTAACCGACAGCTGTTATAAGCTACTGAAATCCTCGCATCTGATTGGCTGAGAGCAAATTTGTCGGTAGAAATCACTGACAAAACGCTTGATGAAACGCTCCCCTGGTCATGCGACTACATTCTGCAAAGAAACTGTCTCAAAGAGATTGAGAAAGAGTGATCGTGAAATTGGTGTACACTGCTAGGTTTTGGAATCATCAAAATGACAAGAGATTAACCCAGTTTTGCTGAAATGCACATGCACTGTAGGCAGCAATGGGTGTATGGCACTGCACACACACATGTGGCATGAATGTTCGGCCCAAACACTTCAGCTATTTCTTGTCATATTTTTACTATGAGGGCATTTGAAGAGCAATCCTTTTCAGGGGACATTTCTACTAAGATGTTCTTCCAAACTAACATACAGTAAAAGGAAAAAGAAAGCTCACAAATTATTTTTCCCCTTTCCAAGAACTCAAATTTCTCTTTAAAAAAGAAAAAAGTTTGTACGGCAACTTGGGCAAGCCAATTAATCTTAATAAATTTCCTGAGAATGTGGTAGTTTTGCAACTACAAAACTGCAATTGATATTACTTAATTGTAGGATATATCAGTTGATACAATATGATATGATATACTATATTACATATCATATAACACAATAATATAATATGTAATATAATATATAATATCATATCATACCATACCATATCATATTATATATCATATCATATCATAATATAATAGTGATTTTGTAATAGTGTGTTTATTTTCAATCAGAAAACAAAAAAATGCCATTCCTGATAGTAACCTCATACAATGAGCTAGCTATAAACGAATTACCACAAGACCCCCAAAACATGGAATTATTTTACTACCAGTCATTGAAATAATTGCAAATTCACACTTCCCGAGTATTCCTGACCCTTTGCCTGCCGTAACATGATATCTTATTTTTATTTCCATATTATTTGTTGCAGGTACACTGCAATCACTCTTGTCATTTAACACATTTTGTTGTTTACTTTTTTTTCAAGGCTACATGTATTAAACATCCGTCTATCAATAACAGAACCCTGCACACATGCAGGTTGTGATAAATACATGTAATACATTGGTCTGATACACGTTTTAAGACATTTTTTTTCCAGGTACATATGGAGAGGTATCATGGTATAGTGGATAAGTCACTGGGCTGTACATTACATGGTCTGGGGTTCAAGTCCCAGATGAAGCACTTATGTCGTCTGGCAAGATATTAATCTACATGCACATTGCAACTCTTACTTAGGAAAGGATGGGTACCTGGGAGGATTGCCAAAATGATTGCCTTTGCCACTGTCCAGCATGTATGCACGAGCGTATGTGAACGGTGCAAAGTATTAGTGGTGCAAAACACAGACCCTAATTTGACACTTTAACAGAAAATCATTGTCTTGAGAGAAGCCCAATTCAGCTACCTACAGTGGTCGTGTCAAGAGCAGCTATAGTAGAGGGCCTATGGTAGTCTTACAGAGCAGACACTCTTTTGCAACTGACCAGAGTTTGTGCCTGTAAAACTAGCAAAGTATAGCAGAATACTACATGTATCAGGAACCAGGGGTAATAATAATAACACAGAGTAATAATAACATTGTAAAGTGCATTGAAGTATTCATGTGATGTACTTATTTTGTTTCCGTGAATCATTACAGACAGGGGATCACTTTACAAAGAAAGATAATACATTAGTGCCATGACATTCAAAATAAAAAAAAAAAAAACAAGTAGAGTAGAGCACAGGACAATGAATTGAATCAAGCTAGGGCCTCACAAGCAAAAATACATCTATAGTTATACTGAAATCATTATATAGGACAAATAACATAATACATTTGAAGTAGTTAAAGGGTACCAATCACCAAAAATAATTTTGCTCTGTATGTTAGAGGTTTCATGTCGTTATACTATATTCAAAATATGGGCTTCAAATATTAATTCTATAAAGAGATATTGCAATTTTAATTACACTCTCTATAAGTGTATAAGCGACTCATGAGTAGACTACTCGATGCACCCGTACGCGCTTAAGGTAAAGGGTCACGCAGAGGCAAACTCGGAGTTTGGTTCCGCGCGAGCATTTTCATGGTATCCTTTATTTCCTTCATACTCATTAACTGTTGACCTATAGAATACCAGACAAAGTTCTTTGAGGTTGATTTTATACTTTCTAGCTGTACACAAATTATTTTTTCAGGTGATTGGTACACTTTAATAAAGAAAGCTAATACATTAGTATACTATAAATGTACAATATTTTTATTCAAATGCTCCCAATGCCCTTAAAGAAATTATTTCTGCTTCAAGAAGTCACCTACCGGTTTGACACTTCCATTAGGTGTGATTTGAGTCCACTCGTCTGTCTCAAAACTGTATTGAACAAGGTCATCCAAATGTCTATTTAGATCAAATCCTGTGATAAAGAAGGAAAAAAGAGAGAAATACAGACTAAGAAGCAAAAGTATCGCATAAACTCAAGAAGGTAGCTCCTTTATACATGTAAACTGTTGAACAAATAGTATTGAATGAATCAAAAGAAAGAGTTTCTGTAATGAATGGGTTCTATCATGAAAGAACAAAGGAGTGAAATTTGATTAATACACAATAAATAAGTTTATAAAATTATCTTTCTGACCATTTCAATTTTTTTTTTTTCAACTAAAGTTTCTGAGTTCCTCTGAATATTTTATTGTGTGTGCGCACTGATATGACCAATCAGGTGTAATTTTGTATGCTCCAGCACTGCCCATGATGTAACATGATACTAAACATATGGAGGCAGCTGACCTCGCGAAAACTAGTTTCTTTACACAATACTGCTTTATACGATACTTTTCTTCAAGTGTGTATGCCCGTTTCACTATACAACGATTCTTTACACAACTTTTCTTTATAAATATGACTTTTGAATAACTTTTGTGAATTCTTTATAACAAGCTGTATTACTCTCTCTCCCTCTCTATCTCTGTCTGTCTGTCTCCATCTCTCTCTGTCTCTCTCTCCCTAAAAAAAACCCAAAAAAAACTCTAAACAGATTACATCAATTACAAAACTGCAACTACTCATGTTAGGGATACATGTTGTATGCCCATTTCGCTATACAATGATTCCTTATACAACTTTTCTTTATATGACTTTTGAATAACTTTTGTGTATTCATAACAAGCTGTATTACACTCTCTCTCTCTCTCTCTCTCTCTCTCTAAAAAAAAAAAAAAAAAAAAAAACTCTAAACGGATCATATCAATTACAAAACTGCAACTGTCAGGTGTTAAATGGGTACCCGGTAGGATGCGAACGTCATTGTGGTTGGATTAGCATGTGCGCGCTTGGAAACAGGCAACTGGCTGGAATGCTCACCAGAAGAGTGGAGACTGTGCACTATAATGTGCAGAATCGCAAATGAATCCAGTGACCGTGGTAATAATGCTGTAAGCGCTTTGGTCGGTTACATTTTAACTGGTAAGGCTCTATATAAGAAACAGCTATTATTATTATTATTATTATTGTCATCATAGGCTGTACATGTTGTTACTCAGTAGGTACATGTACATGTACTCAGTAACACCAGAATATCTAATCAGTATTCATTGCACATAACATGGAGAAGGTACTGTAAGCCCTTTTATGTGTTGTTACCCAGTAACAAAAAAAGAAAAGATGCAACAGAACACAAAGTTGCATCCCCCTTCATTACTGATAGGGACTGAGCCTTTCTGGTGAAAGGAGAAACAGTGAAAAGGAGATGGAAAGACTATTTCAGTCAACTGTTAAAATGACGAAAATAAATTCAGTGCAGAGCTGCCATCAACACCAGCCAATGAGAAGGAAGAGCAGGAGACTGTATCGCTTGGGGAAGTGAAAGCGCCCGGGGGGGCCACTCATGTATATTGGTGTACACATGCGTGTCCATGGATTTAAAAAATGCCCCCTAAACAAGTTTCATACTTTGGTGAAAAGACACCCCTTAACAAGGATTTTGCGTGCTTTTTTTCGTAAAAATTACCCCTTAACGAGAATTTCGCGTGTTTTTTCATAAAAATTACCCCCCTAAACAGGTTTGATTGAAATATTACCCCCTAAACAAGTTTGTCTTAAATATTATTCCCCAAACAAGATTAACTTTATAACCAACATAAACAAGTGAATGAGTAAATTACGCAATGCGTAATAAATGTCCCCGCCGGAAGTGCAGATCTGTGGAAATTAACTAGCCTGAACCTTAAAACTTCAGTGAAAAACTTTAGTGAATAAAATAATAATGTTACTGCATGCAAAAGAAGAGAATACCAACAATGCATGTATACAACTGAAATATAAAACATGAAAACATTTTGAACCTTCAGCCATTTTGAATAAATTTGCATAAATTTGCATGAATAATGAATTTCAAAATTCTGTGTAGAAGTTTGGAAGCCCCCACCCAGCCGTATCAGATGAAACAATTGGAATAAAAATCCGATGTGAAATAGAGGAGAAGTAGCATTTTTCGTCAATTTTGAATAAATTTGCATAAATTTGCATAATTAATGAATTTCAAAATTCTGTGTAGAAGTTTGGAAGCCCCCACCCAGCCCTATCAGATAAAACAATCGGAATCAAAATCCGATGTGAAATAGAGGAGAAGTAGCATTTTTCGTCAATTTTGAATAAATTTGCATAAATTTGCATAATTAATGAATTTCAAAATTCTGTGTAGAAGTTTGGAAGCCCCCACCCAGCCCTATCAGATAAAACAATCGGAATCAAAATCCGATGTGAAATAGAGGAGAAGTAGCATTTTTCGTCAATTTTGAATAAATTTGCATAAATTTGCATAATTAATGATTTCAAAATTCTGTGTAGAAGTTTGGAAGCCCCCACCCAACCCTATCAGATAAAATAATCGGAATCAAAATCCAATGTGAAATAGAGGAGAAGTAGCATTTTTCCTCAATTTTGAATAAATTTGCATAAATTTGCATAATTATTGAATTTCAAAATTCTGTGCAGAAGTTTGGAAGCCCCCACCCAGCCCTATCAGATAAAACAATCGGAATCAAAATCCGATGTGAAATAGAGGAGAAGTAGCATTTTTCGTCGATTTTGAATAAACTTGCATAAATTTGCATAATTAATGAATTTCAAAATTCTGTGTAGAAGTTTGGAAGCCCCCACCCAGCCCTATCAGATAAAACAATCGGAATCAAAATCGGCCAAGAAATGACGGAGAAGTAGCATTTTCTAACATTTGAGCACACACGGACAGACGGACGGACGGACGGACGGACGGACGGACGGACGGACGGACACACACACACACACACACACACGCACACACGTACAGAGCCCGTTTCATAGTCCCCTCGCGAACTTCGTTCGGCGGGGACAAAAATACACCACTTGAATTCAAGATCACCTTTTGCAAACTGACATATTCTTCACCTTTGGTGGATAAATTCTTCACACAAGGCAAACAAAATAAACTGCACATATTTTTCTGCGCACGCCATCGTTCAAAGGGCTTTCAAGTTCCTGAAAATCGGACTAAAAATGTTTTGTTCATACCATTGCCGCCGGAATGAAAATGACCCCCTAAACGCGTTTGGCCGCATTCTGTTCAGCACCCCCCTTTTTGTTGAAAATCGGCGTTTTCGGACCCCTTAACACGTAACGCGCGTTACGCGTCCTGGATGAAAAAAAGACCCATTTTTACGCGTTTTTTTGGACGCGCATGTGTACACCAATATACCTGAGTGGCCCCCCCCCCCCCCCCCCCCCCCTGGGTGAAAGCGGCATTAGCAAGGATGAAAAGAGGGAAAGCTGCTGGAGCACTAAGCAGATGAAGTCACCTTGTAAATTTATGATCCTTGCCCTTGGAGATGAGGGAATAGTATGGCTCCACAGAGTACTGACAGCTGTTTGGAGAGAGAAAAAGACTCCAGAGGACTGGCTCCATTCTGGTCCTAGTCTTCAAAAACAAGGGAAACATTTACGAGTGCAGAAGCTATAGGGGCATCAAACTGTTATCGCAGGTGATGAAGTGCCTAGAGAGAATTATTGATGCAAGGATTAGAGCCACAGTTGAACCACAACTTGGCAAGGAACAGCTTGGAATTAGGAAAGGCAAAGGAACCATTGTGTCCCTCTTTGTAATCAGGCAAATCATGGAAAATAAACTGAAGTTTGGACAAGAAAGCTACTGGGCCTTTGATGATCTAGAGAAAGCATGCACACAACAAGGTCAACCAAAGGATGATCCAACCTGTCCTGAGACACTATGGTGTCCCAGAGGAACTAGTGTAGATGGTAATGGCTTTGTACAGAACACTGCTAACTTGTGTAAGAACCTTTGAAGTGAATGTGGGCTTACACCAAGGATCAGCTTTGAGCCCTCTGATCTTCATAGTACTGCTGGACTACATCAAGAAGCAGTGCCCAGTGGATGGAGGTCAAAAGCTCATCTATGCAGATGATATTGCAGTAGGCACTGACACGGCTGAGGAGCTGCAGGAAGCCATATCCAGAAGATATGAAAAGTTGGCAGCCCACAGAATGAAGATGAGCATGGCAAAGACTGAGGTCATGGTGGTGTCACAAAAGCAACCAGCACCAAGAATACAGATAATGGTAGATGGCCAACAACTCATGCAGACAAACTGTTTCAAATACCTGGGGAGCTGGTTGCAGGAAAGCGGGGAACTGGACAGAGAGGTAAATGCTCAGTTGCAAGGAACTGGGAAGGCATGGAGAAGTGTTAGTGGAGTAGTCCATGACAAAAGGATGCCCTTGAAGCTGAAGGCCCAGATCTACAATACTATGGTTCATACACCAACATTGTATGGAGGAGAGACATGGGCTGTGGAGGAGGAGCAGATCAAGAAACTGGAAATGGCAGAGAAGAAATGCTTAAGAAACTATTAGAGGAGTCACCAGATTGGATAAAAGAAGGAATGTGGAAGTGCAGAAGGATGTTGGGGTGTTAGGGATAAGAGAGAAAATGATAGAGAGCAGACTCAGATGGTATGGACATGTAAAGAGGAGTCAAGAGAACGACCTCACTCGATGGGCAGTAGAACACAGTGGAGAGGGGAAGAGAAAGAGAGGAAGACCGAGGAAGAGATGGATGGATTGTATTAAAGAGGATGGAGCTGAAGTGGATTTGGAGTTAATAAATGACAGAACTAAATGGAGGGCGGTGACGAGAAAACCCGACCCCCCACTGAGGAGATTCCCCGGACTGATGATGACGATAATGTACCTCCTCATTTTCGAAATACCTTGATGAGAAACACAGAATTAATTTTATTTGGCCTTCATGACAATCAATAGCTTCTACAGGCAGAATTGCCGTTGGAACTTTTTCCAACAGGTGGATGTGTTTGATTTATGAGCAAATTTCCCCCAATAACTCTGCATTCAAATTGGTCTAAATGCACAACTACTACTACATGTACATGTAGGTCCATGCTCAAACACGAACAAGCAATAGGCCTACATGAAAAATTTTCACATAATAGTCACATTTGCATTTAACAACAATATTTAATAACATTATCAATAAGCATTTTCACTGCCTATGTAAAATCTAGATTACATGTATATCTTGAAAGCAACCCTGGCCATAATTACTTTCTTTCCCTTTATTCAGGCATAAACTAAAGCCTGAGGTCGGCTTTGACGCATACGTGTAGAAAAAGTGGAGGAAAATCAATAACGTCTACGTCGAGGGAGCTACTCAAATAAGACTACAATCATTTCTAGTCCACTCGGTATCGGATGGATTTAGCCAAATTAATTCAGGGGCACAAGGGATGAGAGAGGTGAAATATCACTGAATAATTTGGTAGAGAATGTCTTCATCACTCATCGAAAACATGTCTACAGATTTCAATAAAACTTCTTGTGTACATGTAATGGGAGTTACACAGTGTGTGTAAATGAATGATTCTCATAAATTATTGATGCCAATTTTTCTTCTTTAGGGGAACAAAAAATTTAAACATGGAAAAAAGGAATGATTCTATGGAATTATCTAAACATAACCCCTGTATGACAATTGCCCGCATTTTGCGGTTTGGCTCAATGACTTATGATTCAGAGCCTGAAATAGCAAATCAGTTTAATCACATGCATAGAGAGAGCAACGTGTATTCATTTTTGTTGCACTGTTAGTCTGTTAACATGGAACTTGATGCCAAGAATTTTCTGAGGGAAAATATGCATCAGAATCCTCAACCTGGCAACACATTGAAAAGGTTTCTTTGTTTTTGTTTTTGTTTACTTTGTTTTGACATGATTTCTGTCTACGGCCATGCATACTCTTTTCAAATGCATGACTTCTTACATTGTATATGAGAAACTGACGAATACATGAAAAATACCACTGTTGCCAATTTGAAGAAGGAAAGCTGATCAGTTTAGCCCCGATAGAATGGGTTAAGAGCAATTCTTAGAGAAACTCAAGAAAATACCTCAAATATCATCAGAGACCATGGCAAGGGTTCACTCCCCTCACATTCAGACTATCAAAATTCATGATACAGCCATACAAAAACCGTAGAGCTACATGTACATGTATGTACATGTACACTATACAATAATTTCTAGTCTGAATGTGGTATAACAAAAGGGATGTTTGAGCGTTGTTTCGAACAAAAACATGGTAACGAATCAGGATCCCCTTGCCGTGTGAACGTGGTATTGTACGAAAACCATATAACCGGGTGGGGCTTATACGTTTGCGTGCTAAAATGACCAGTCAACTGTAATTTTGTATGCTCCAGCGCTGCCCATGACTTAACCTGATGATAAATACAGGGTGCCAGCTGACCTCCCCAAAAACTAGTTTCTTTATATGATGTTTCTTTACACTACACTTTCGCTATACAATGATTCTTTATACATTTCTTTATACAAATTTTCAGTAGTCTAAACGGGCTATAAGAGGGTCTTGAAGAGGTCTGTAGGGGAAGTCAATATGAGAATCTAATCAGAAAATTGGGTCGTTTCCTTTGCAAGGGGAAACAGCAAGCTTCAATATTTAACTCCATATGTGTGAATAAATACGAGGAGGGCCCAATGTTGAAGAAAAGATACAGACTGCATGCAGAAGAGACTTGAAAATGTATAGTTTCTACAGAGTGCTAATAATAATACACGCACTGGTAATGTACACACGTAAATGTACACATGTAGGTGTGCGTGTGTACGGTATCATTTGAATAGGAATCGTCCATGTACATTACACTGTACCAGTGAATTGAATATTCATTTCCATCAGAAATGAAAGACAATTTTCACTAAATTTTGGCCTACATGTAAAATACAGTTTACATGTAATCAAGTCTATAAGCATGTTCTAATGGACAATAAAAGTGAAGGCCAACTTGTCAAAAGATGTTTGACCTAAGAAGTGCTACAAAGGTCCAGTTGACCAAAACAGAAATCACAAAACCAATGTCAAGAACATAACATCTTGTCGGACACAATAATAATGTGAGCATGCAGGAATACAATGTTTTAGCAAAATAGCAGCTTAACCCTTTCAGGACAGGAATTATTCAAGGGCTAAATTGATCACATTTTGTTCTTCAAATTGGCAGCAAAATATTTTTCATTTAGTGCGACATGGTTCCAATGAACTGTAATGTCTTTGAAAACAATATACATGGTTAGAAACTTTGTCAAAAAGTTGAAAAAAATGGCCAATTTCAATTTTAAAAAAAAAATGATTTTGAATCCCCCGATGTGTTGCCAATTTAAGGATTTTAAAGCTTAATCTCCTTTTTAAAATTCCTGGCATCAAATGCAATATGGTCATGTAACAAAAATGGATGCAGTGAGTGCAGAAATTCTTGCTCTTTCTACCCATGCATCTAGTATACATTTTAGAGCTCTTAATCAAAAGCTATTAAGCCAAACCACAAAATGTGGCCAATTGTCTTGAAAGGGTTAATACTTGAAAGCAGTAATTACCAGTACACTGTCCATGTACTTAAAATGGGTACAGAATCTGAATCTGAAAAATGTTTCACCTTCATTGACTTCTGATAGATACACGTTAATTTACACTTCATGTGCTATGACTGTGACTCTTGTGAACTAGTCTGAATTGCATGCTTGTGTATTAATTACAGGGACATTAAAATTGTATCTTGCATGTTATACCAGTATGATTTAGATGTACAGAGTACATCATAGTGATCATAGACATGTACTATACATGATAAATAATCAATCAATTAAATTCACCCATTACACAAAACAAAGATTAACTTCTGCGGTTCCATTAGTTTAACTGTAAATTAATGCTATGCTGTTGTACACACACTGTTCAGTATGGATCATATCCTGTGCCTTTGTCATGGAGAAGAAATTAAAAATAGCACTAAGGAGGGTTAATGCATGTCCTTCGTTAGCAAGCACAGTATCATGGGGAGGGAGAGTAAGACAGAGAGAGGGAGAGTGAGAGAGAGATAGAAGACGGAGAGGGATAGATAGTAAAAGAGAGAGAGTTAGAAAGAGAGAGAGATGGTGAAAGAGAGAGAGAGAGGGGGTAGAGAGGGGTAGATAGTAAAAGAGAGAGTTAGAAAGGGAGAGAGATGGTGAAAGAGAGAGAGAGAGGGGGTAGAGAGGGGTAGATAGTAAAAGAGTTAGAAAGGGAGAGAGATGGTGAAAGAGAGAGAGAGAGGGGGGTAGAGAGGGGTAGATAGTAAAAGAGTTAGAAAGGGAGAGAGATGGTGAAAGAGATAGAGAGAGGGGGTAGAGAGGGGTAGATAGTAAAAGAGTTAGAAAGGGAGAGAGATGGTGAAAGAGAGAGAGGGGGTAGAGAGGGGTAGATAGTAAAAGAGTTAGAAAGGGAGAGAGATGGTGAAAGAGAAAGAGAGGGGTAGAGAGGGGTAGATAGTAAAAGAGTTAGAAAGGGAGAGAGATGGTGAAAGGGAGAGAGATGGTGAAAGAGACTGAGAGGGGTAAATAGTGAAAGAGTTAGAGAGATACAGTGAAAGAGATAGAGAGAGGGGTAGAGAGGGGTAGATAATAAAAGAGTTAGAAAGAGAGAGACAGTGAAAGAGATAGAGAGAGGGGTAGAGGGGTAGATAACAAAAGAGAGAGAGAGAGAGACAGTGAAAGAGATACATGTAGAGAGAGAGAGAGGGGGGGGGGGACAGATAAGTAAGAGCAAGGAGTTATCACAGTTCTGTGATAACTCCTTGGTAAGAGAGATTGAGAAAGAGAGAGATGAAGGAGACAAAGAGGGGGGATAGATAGTAAAAGAGGGAGTGAGAAAGAGAGAGAGAGAAAGCAGTGGAGCGATGAATAAAAGATTGTGAGAGTAAAGAAAAGGATGAAATACAATGACATTAAAAAGAGAGATAGCGTGATCCAAAAGTGAATGAGAAAAGATAACAAGTGAGGAGACAGGAACCGAAAATTAAAGATGCATAATAAAAGAAGAGAGAAAGAAACAGAGGTCTAGTGATAAGGAGAGAGCGAGAGAAGAAGAGGAGAAAGAGGGAGAAAGTGAGAACAGGGCCCCCGTTTCAAAAACTTGCTATCAATAACAAGTTACAATACTGGTTATAAACTACTGAAATCCTTGAATCTGATTGGCTGACAGAGAATTTGTCATAGAAATGAGGCAGTGGTTAAGTTTTATGAAACAGGGCCCTGATGAAAGCTCAAGTCTGATGTGAGAGAAAAGGGCGTTACCTCTTTGTAAAATGATATGAGTTAACACCCTTATGGCTCTCAGGAGATGATATAATGTATACAGGGAGGGGGAGAGAAAAGAGAAGAAAAACAAAATGGATGATTTTTACTGGGAACAGAAAGGAAAAGATAAAAAGCAGAGAGATGAATGATAAACAAGCAAGAGAGATATGCGATGGAAAGACAGCGAGAGATTGAGGTATAAATATTACTGTTGAAGGCTGTCACAAATGACAACTCCTCCTAAAAGGTAACAGATAGTTTTGGGAAGCTCTCAAAAACTTTTCGTGAGATTTCTTTGATTTTACTGAATGAATAGCAGGGTACTAACATACATGTAACTAAGATGCTGTGAAGTTTTTTCCTCCTCAAGTGAAATATTTATTGAATGAGAGGTGAAAAATAAAAATCCCTGGCCCCAAAAAGAGGGGATGTAAATTCAGAAAACAGCCACACACATTACGCACATGGGGATTGCTGTGTGTTATAGAATACGCTACACACAGTGCGAAGCGCTGGGTTTATTGTGCGGGGAACCTTCGGGTGGATATGGTCTTAGTGTGAGGCAGTGAAAAGCCGTTACCAAGCTTTTCTTACAGATATTTACACTAAAATTTGTTCGAAATCGTGAATGGAATGTTAAATAATCTCGTACATGTGTCTTATGATAAAAGAAGAATAGTATGTGACTATGTTAGATAAGTTTCTTGCCAGTATGTTTTCGCTACCGAGACTGTCTGTGAGCTTTAAAGATAAAGTTGAGTTCTGGTCATGAGATGGAACTGTGAAAGAAACTGTCTCAGAGCAATAGACCGCTTATGTAATATATACAAATTTATGCACATAATTCTCTGAGCACCTAGTGACGAGCTATTCCATTAACCTGCTTTTTATAAATGAGCCTCAATGCTTGGAATCCAGTTTGCATA
This sequence comes from Heliocidaris tuberculata, assembly GCA_025618425.1. NCBI lineage: Eukaryota > Metazoa > Echinodermata > Echinoidea > Camarodonta > Echinometridae > Heliocidaris > Heliocidaris tuberculata. The sequence continues at coordinate 45,511,042 of CM046833.1, forward strand.
CATTATCTGTTGCTATGTCCCGCAAGCCTCCGGCAAGCTTTCAGGTTGTCAAGAACAACCTTTGTTTGAGAGGTGTGTATAAAATTTGCATACATTACCGAAGCGGTCTATTGGGAAAGGTTGATTATACAGAACATAAGAATTGGTGTATGCTATAAGGTTTTGGAATCACCAAAATGATAAGAAATTGACTCAATCCTGAGAGTCACATGTACTGCACACAGAAATGTGTATATGGGACTACACACAAATATCCGGCCCAAACATTTCAGCTGTTTCTTGTCATATTTCTAATGTGAGGGCATTTGAAAAGAGCAACCATTTTCAGGGGACATTTCCACTATAATAATCTTCCAAATTCTCAAAAAAGAATGAGAAAGCTCAAAAATTATTTTTTATCTTTTCAAGAACTCGACCTTCTCTTTAACGTGGGTGTGTAGAAGTTTAAAAAAAAATAGAGAATCAACAACATTTACATAAATCTGTATAATAGAAGACTAAATAGAACTACTATGTAAATGTGTGTTTAATTAACGGGAAGATCATTTAATATTACATTTACATGTACATCTTCATTCAGCCTACGCATATAGCAAAAATACTCTTCATGATACTTGTAGATGGAATGTACATGTATGCACTAGGTAGCAAAGAAATATATTACACAGGTATGCATTAATTACAACCATTAACTGCAGAGGAGAGTGAAATACTTACACATGTACATGTACATGAAAACTACATGTGTTTAAAAGGTTTCTAAATGTCAATTTCCCATAGTCAAAACCTTTTTACCAAAGCTGAGTGAACATGCTATTTATCTGTCGTAAATAGCTTGTAGGCATGCATGCAATATAGAATCGAGCGATCTTGTTATTTCTCAAAGGTCACTCGTTCTTTTCTCTCTCTCTCTCTCTCTCTCTCTCTCTCTCTCTGTTGGTCATGCTTTCTAATTCAACTTGATTTCTGTTCTTAATCTTCATGTTACTTTGAATTTCCTGATGCCACTCAAACTCTATTTCATTTCAAAATTTGGGGCTTGATAAAAACCATATTTTTGTTGTTTAGATTATCTCTAAATAACATGTTTACTACAAATTTTGTACATCCTGAAGTCACATACAAATGTACGTGATGTAGGTAGATATTTCTTGCCCTTTGGACCTAGCTTGTTCACTTATCTTCTCCAGATCACTGTATCATTTTCCGCCCCTTTTCTCTTTCTTCCTACAAATGCAGAATAGTTTCCTCATCAAATGAGGAAGAAAGCCTTGGCAAAAATACGAGCTTCTACTTCACCCAAACAAACACTGGGCAAGGCATGAAGTGGTTTAACCCTTTCATGACAGGAATTATTTCAGGGCTAAATTGATCACATTTCGTTCTTCAAGTTGGCAACAATAATATTTTTCTTTTAGTGCTACATGGTTCTAACAAAATGCAATGTCTTTGAAAACAATATACATCATTAGAAACTTAGTCGAAAAGTTGAAAAAATTGCCAATTTTGATAAAAAATAGTGATTTTGAACCTCTCAATGTGTTGCCAATTTAAGGATTATGAAGCTTATTCTCCTTTTTGAAATTCCTGGCATCAAACGCAATATGGTCATGCAACAAAAAAGGACACAATGTGTGTAGAAATTTTTGCTTTTTCTACTCCTGCATCTGGTTATTTTTTAGAGCTCTAAATCAAAAATTATTGAGCCAAACCACAAAATGTGGTCAATTGTCTTGAAAGGGTTAATACCCATTTTCGTGTTCACAAGGATTAAAGGGAAAAAACATTTTCCTCCAATGAGTAATACGCGATGCTTTGGGGGTAAAAAATCATTGTTGACAGTAAACATTAAAACCTCTCATTGCCTCTTATCGATTACACTAATAGATAATTTGTATATTTTCAGCTGATTACAGACACAGGATATTTGTACTACAATGCTTTCCTCTCGCTAATGTGACATGAATCATGGGTACACATGTATGCACTAACATTGAATCATATCCCTCTCTGATTTGCCATCGAGTACAGATAAAAAGCAGATTATCAACTATTCTGTAACTAATTCTTTCCTGCAACTCATTAACAATATTCCACATGTAGATGGGTACTTGTTTGGAGCAGAGCCATTAATATCCACTTGTTTCCCCTCTGTGATGTGATCTCCATGCCTAATTTAATACCACTGTGGAGATGATATCTCGCAGAAACAGATCTGATTTCTAGTGGGTAAGCTTTCCACTCGAAGCCATGATCTTCTGCTGTACCAGACTATTGCCTTACATAACATTAGGTGTATTTTCACTAGACCAAAATTAAAAGCCTGCTAATTCCGATCCAGGAAACTCATAGGCTTTTTACACTTGCAAAATTTTGCTTAGTCCCGTACTATCTGTGGGGCTAAACAAGGATTTAGCCCCACGCATAGTACGGGACTAAGCTTAGCCCACTTTCTGTTCACATTGCGTTTTACCAAAGCGGGCTAACTCCAAGATAGTACGGGACTATTTTAGCCCTGGAAAAAAGGTGGGGCTAAATGTCAAAAGATGGGGATGAGTGCTCTACATGTAGCTAGGGAGATAGTACAGGACTAAAACTGCCAATGAGAACAGCAAAAATTCTAGTCCGGGGTTAAGGATACAGTACGGGGTTAAAAAAATCAAGTGTACAAAGCCTATTACAAATAGAACAATCACCAAACAGCCTGCTAACTGGCAGTAAAGATGCAGTTCGTAATTAATTCATGGTACAAATGACCCTGAACTTTGTACGAGTACGTACATTTGTTTGGGTGGACGCGCTTAGTTGTTAACAAGTAAAATTATATTGATGCGCACATCGTGGTGCATACAAAATGACAGCGTATAACGGTCAATTGTACTTGGTACAAATGACCTTTATCTGCACATGCGCAAATTGTAATTACGAACTGGCTTTAATATTTGTGGGATATTTTACCATTCACTTGAAGAAAGTAGCTAAGATACATGCACACGTATTATCCACAGTTATCTTGGTATAGTTTGTGAAATAGCATGCTACATGTATTTAGCCTAATTATATGTTTATGCACATTCAATTTGCATAATTCTCAATGCCCAGTGTTCTACCGTACTGCACATTCTGTCATTTTGTGAGTTTCACTGATTTTATGCGCACATCCTTCGTCTCAGTCTAATGGAAACAGTGCAACTTCAACTTTGGACTAATTCGGGGTGGGGGGGGGGGGGGGGGTTGCTGACTGGCTTGATTTCTCAAGCACCAAGCTTGTAACCTGGGCTAATGAAGAAGCCCCCATTGGAGTGCATAAGCTCAGTGCTATTATGATTGATCTGAATTGCTTTCACCCTGGTATTTGTATGCACACTTTCATGTATATGTAGGCCTACATTACATGTAGCCAATATCAATTTAGGAGGCATTGAAGTGGAGTACATTATCACCCTTTATAGCTGGCTTTACAATTAAAGGGAAATCCAACCTTAACAGCAAGTTGCTTTGAAAGAAAGAGGAAAAATCAGAGAAGCAGATTGGTGAAAGTTTAAACGAAATCGGACAAGCAATAAGAAAGTTATGAATTTTTGAAAGTTGTAATCACTATACATATGGGAATTTCAAATTGGCCGAATAGGTAATGTCACTGTGATGTAGCTGTGGACATCTCCCCCATTCGCCCCAACACACAAAATGACTAAAATGTCACTTTTTTCAAAATGTATTACTCAGTAGGATCTTTTTCTTACATGAGGACCTATAACAATATGCTGTCTCCAATATATTTTGAGTACTGCCCCGAGGGTAAAAGCGCCTCGAAGAAAACCGCAAATTAATGATATTTTTGTGTACGACAAATGGGAGAGTTGTCCACAAAAATGTCACAATCGAATCACCAAATTGCCAATTTGAGATTCACATAGATGTAGTGATCTCATTTTTCAAACATCCATAACTTTCTTATTCCTTGTCCGATTTTTTTTCAAACTTTCACCATCCTGTTTTTCTTATTTTTCTGCTTTCACACAAATCATCTCATTACCAAGGTTGGATTGCCCTTTAATATGACACTTTCCAACCATACAGTGTAGGATATTAAGGATGAAAACAAAGTAATTTTAATCAACTGAACACCTACTGAAATAATAAAGGGAATCATGACAATGCCATCGTTGTGTGACCAGAAAAAGGGCGTGAAAACAACTTTCGGTCAAATTTTAAAATTTTAGGTTTTGTAAGAAAAGCATGAATAATGATAATAGAAGGTGTCAACCTATCAATTTTAACAATTTATCAGATGATGAACAGAAAGAAAAACATGTTGATTAAATAGAGGGTTCTGTAAATTGATTTGCAAAAAAAGGAAAAATAATTAAAGAGGAAAAAAGAGTGAAAGAAAAGGAGAAGGGGAACAGTCAACATGAAAGACCATGGTTAAGACCGCACCCTTTGCCAACTCAATGGCCTTGTTCTCTATCGTGGGGCGACCCATGGCGTGCGCCAGGGAGGTCCCCAGGCGTGCCGTGGGTTCACACCTGCAGAGGTTTAATAGCGTGATCTATCTTTGCACTCTCTGCACTCTCGTGGACCACCCCCTAGAGGTGGTCCAGCGGTCCACCGTTTTGGATCGCCATGGACCTCCGTGGATAGCGCAGAAATAACGTCGCCACGTTGCCACCTTAGAGGTGGTGCGATCTAGCGCACGTTAGAATACACTATCCCTTGTAATGAGAATGGGGTAAGTGTTCCCTCCATGGCTGGACCCACACTGTATGCAGTGAGCAGCTTAGGCAAATTACCTGAAACAATGTTGACATTCTAATCCTCATCCTTAATTGCCTAAAAATGTTCTTTTAATCCTCTCCCTGCTCTTCTATCTATTCTTGAAGTCTCTTTACTGACAATCCAACCCATCAACCCACCCCCCCCCCCTCCCCCTGCTTCAACAATTCACCCTGTCCCCCTTTCCCAACTCCTTTCCAAACAAAACAAGGAAATTTTGCAGAAAATCAAGCTCTACACCACTAGAATCCCATAAACAATTTCCTGCAAGGATGTCCAAAATAAACAAAAATACTCAAACATGAAAATATGTCCCAGGTTTTCCAGGGCAGCTTCTTTAATACCAAGTGAGAGGAAATAAAAACATAACTGAGAGAGCTCTGAAAGCAGTCATTACTCAGCCGAATAGGCTCATTTATGAATTCACCAGATGTGAGTAATAATAACCCTCGGGCTTTGCCATGGCTCAACACTCCAATAATAAGAACCCAAGCGATTCTATTATCGTCAGGTTCAATACAGAGATATATCCTAAAATGTCCAGATACATGTACATGTACATGTACATGTAGTACTGTAGTATGGTGCAATTACATGTAGAGGCTTTTTTGTGTGTGTGTTTTTTTACAAAATGTAATCACTCCTATCTTGGGGCATGTCTCATTGAGACCTGTACATCATCCATGTACATGTACACAAAAACGGGTAAAAGGGGTACTTTTTCAGCATTAGGCGCATAACCCGGGTTATGAAAAACAGCGAAAATCAAGAAAAAGGCTATCAAATTCAGAGGTAATAAGAAGAAGAAGATCTGCGGAAATCGCTGTTAAAAGTATAAAAATCAGAGCCCTGTTTAGGGTGCTTTTCAGAAAGTGATTTATGCAGATGATGTACAGGTCTCAATGAGACATGCCCCCCCCCCCCCCCCCCCCCCCCCGTTGTTGTCTTTAAAAATTTATTTTGTCTACAATCTCAATGTGTCCCATCTGTCACAGTCACTTTTTTTTTTGCATACCCCCCCCCCCCCCCCCCCTCCCCAGCAAGATGAAATTTCAAATGTAGTTAGCAGGTTTCAAAAAGGTACCAACCAGTAATAACATGAGTACACATATTTTGTTTCAAGATTTTCCAATGAGGAGAGTTTAGTCAAAAAGTATCAAAGCAGATATAAGGCTAGGTAAATTCATGTCCCGTCTATCACGCTGAATTTGAAGCCCCGCCATTAAACTGTGGCCAGGGCTTGAAAAAAAATCTGTATGTTGGAAAAAAGTGAACAATATTTCCCATCTGGAGCCATCTGTGTACCTAACTACAGTACATATAGATCACACCTGTACATGTACATCAAAATATGCATCACTTTTAAATGAAATATAAAAAATCAAGTAAAAACATCAAAAAGTGAGGGTTGGATAGATCTCCCGTCTGTCACACTGGAATTACCCACTGTACTTGTAAATGTACATGTACATGTACATGTTTGCATGAAAATAAATCTGCAATGTGCCATTTGAATGAAACTGATTTAATTTTCAGATGTGAATAAATGAAACTGCATATGAATGTCTGATGTCTGATGTACGTGTACGTGTATGTGTACATGTACAGTATGTAAAATACAGTTAACCTTGCATAACTCGAAGTTGCATGTACATGTATGTAAGTCGAACTTTCCCTAAGTTGAATCAATTTGTTTTAACCAAACTACGCAAAATATGTGTTAATACATTTCCTAAGTCAAATATTGCATAAGTCGAACTAATTATTGTGGTCCCAACAGATTCGACTTAATATGCAAAGTTAACTGTAGCTCCATTAAGGGGGAATGACAGGAAAAGGGATGTGGGGGGGGGGGGGGGATACCCTTCTCCACCCCGACCTCACACACACACACACACACGTACATTCCCATGCAAACTTTCATCATCATCATCATCACTACATGTACATGTATTACTCCAACAAAGAATTCTATATTGAGAATAATAACCATGGATGAGACACAGTGTTCAATTTCATTACCTCAATTGGTTGTGTTGGTTTTGATTCTCTCTCTCTCTCTCTCTCTCTCTCCTCTCAATCTCTTCCTATCATAAATTAATTGACTTAGAATATGGAGGAGATGCAATGTTCGATTGATTATTACCTCAATACATTGTAGCTTGTTATTGGGGTTTTGGTTCTCTCTCTCTCTCTCTCTCTCTCTCTCTCTCTCTCTCTCACAATCTCTTCCTATCATAAATTAATTGACTCAGAATATGGAGGAGATACAATGTTCAATTGATCATTACCTCAATAGCTTGTTATTGGGGTTTTGGTTCTCTCTCTCTCTCTCTCTTTCTACATTGTAGCACATGTACATTACATGTACCTATCATAAATAAAGTAATTGACTCAGAATATTAATCATGGATGAGATAGAATGTTCTATTTCATTACCTCCATAGATCCACAGGCTATCAGTCTCCTTGTGGTAAACAGAAGCATGGCCCGCTCGCTTGCTCAGTCCTTCACTGGCGCCGCTTGAGACGAGAAACGTTTGACCCCATCCCAAGTTGCTGCTGGTCGAAAGGCTGCACCCCTCCCCGATGAAGCCTGATGTACATGAACACTGCTGGACACCCTGGATGATAAAGTAAAATACATGCAGGGTTGTCACCAGGGACTTTTTAGTGGTGGAAATTATATCGCCCGACACCTTGCCACGGGGGTTCAGGGGGACAAAAACTAGTCGGTTGTCAGGGCTTATAAGTTATAGTAAAACAGTAAAAATATCAAGTATCTGCACAGTACACACTTTACTGTAGCTGCAGTATTAAGCATTGTAACTACTGTACTAGTATTTGGTTCACTTTGTACATATATACCTGCTGTGAGTGCTGTCAGATTACTCTCTTAAACCACAGTTGCATGTTCGTAGGTCAAAATCGCAGTATTTTTTCTTTGTCAGTAGGGAAATTAGTGCCGGCCCTACCGGGCGGGCGGGGGGTGTGATATTGCATTGAGTGCCGGTCGGAAATTTTGTGTGGTGGAAGGTTCCGACCGGCGCCGACCACCGTAGTGACAACGCTGAATACATGTACACAGATAATAATGACGATGATGATGATGATGATGCTAATGATGATGATGCTCTTGTTGATAATAATGATTATAACAATAACAATAATAATAAGCCTCATGTACATGTACATGAACACTGCTGGACACCATGGATAGAGAAAATACACAGATATGATGATGATGATTATCATCAAGTTCATGATAAAGATGATAATAGTAATAATTAGGAATAGTAGTAGTAGTAATAATAATAATAATAATAATAATAATAAAATAAAAATAAGTCAATAATAAACAAATATAACAAGAGAGGAATAATACATGTTCACATGTACAGTACATACAGTATACATTGAATAAATCAGTTACATTCAGAAAAAAATAAAAAGCACAAAACAACTAGAAACATCACTAAATATATGTACAGTTACTCAATCTACATGTACATGTATGAAGAAAATTATAGAAAACAAACAAAGACTAGACTAGTGTGCGTATGTGTTTCAGCAAAACATGATTAACAGGAAACCTGATCAAAATCAGGTGATATACATGTAAAAAGGTGTACTGATTTTTTTCTTCAAATCCTGTACATGCACATAATGTCATAATTCATAATCCGAAGTGACGCAAACCATGACAAAAAAGTACAATCCTCTTTTGACCTTTAATACAAACCCCAGGCAAGATGATCTGGCAATAATTTGTTTATGTAAACGCCAAGGTTAACTTTTTAACCCTTCCATCATTTTCCTACCCAGACAATGATGATAGTCTTTGGTCATGTAAAATGGATGATTGAATACTGTGAAAATAGTTCTACAGATGCAATCCTTCTCCCCTCTCAAAAGCAAATTGCACTTCTGCTTCTAAGGCAAGCAAGCAACACAAATAGTCTAAGCTTATTCGGCTCAATAAAAAAAATAGAGTAAAGCATATCGCAGCTTGGAAACTTGTCATACAGTGATTATCACAAAGTCATTTCAGGTATTTATTGTAAGCATTATTCATGAATACATTGTATGTACATGTACATGTCAATCCAAATTATATTTTCATTATAGCTAAATTTATGCTTTGTACGGAGACTTTACTCTATCCAAGGAGTTACATGTATCTCAGATACATGTAACTCCTTGCTCCATCAATACATGTACAGTAATGTTCTAATATTGATTCCAGGTTCAATCTCTCTCCCTCTCTCTCCCTCTCTCTCTCTCTCAAGGCCCCATCCCTGCAAATGCACAAATGAAGAATGTTGGTGAAGATGTGCTAACATATAAATTTACAAAGCAAACTGAGAACATAGTTGAAATAAATTTCATCTATTACTTTTGGCTTATGCAAGACAATTGCTATTACATGTACATGCATGTACTTTTCTTTCCACGACGACATGTGCATTGAAAAATGGAGACCATCACGATCTTGAAACTGTAGCCCACATGAAGGCATGAAAAAAAAAATTATTTATAAGAATTATTTTTCAAAAGTTTGAAAGTCTTACATGGACTGGGAGTGGTACCTGCAAGACCCTTTTCATGAAACTCATTGGCATGTTTGTTTTTTTCCTCGCTCTTTCACTGTATCTCTCTCTCTCTCTCTCTCTCTTTCTCCATCTACATACATTTTTCTCTTTTACCATAATCTTGCCTCCTTCCCTAACAAACTCCCTCACTTTACATGTAATGTAATGTACATGTACATGTACATGTAGATGTAGGTATCAATAGCTACGTTCATACGGGACTTGTGGTTTCGAAACTTTAAAGGTCATGTAAAGTTTTGGTAAGCCCTCAAAAACTGTTCGTCAGATTTCTTCAATTTTTGTTGATAAATAGCAAGATACTAGCAATACTATTAAAGACACTGTGAAGTTTTCGCCTCCTAAAGTTTAATATTAAACAAATAAGAGGCAAAAACGAATTTATGTGCCGGGACAGGCACGTAAAATCCCAATAAAGGCAGCATGTGTTATACACTGTACACACACATGCAAAACCAATAATGAGTAGCTACACACAGTGCACACACGCTGTCTCTATGCGAAGCCCCAAGATTGCTGTGCGGGGAGCCGTCGGGGTGGAAGGGTCCTAGCATAATGGCAGTGATCAAGCATTCCTGACAGATATTTACACTGAAATTCACCAGAAATCATAGATGGAATATCAAATGTCTCTTACAGACATCTTTTGATACAAGGAGAACAACATAAGACTATATTTAACATGTTTCTTTTCAATTTCCTTTTTGCTACCAATACTATACATGAGCTTTAAGTTAACAAAACAACGACTCACTGAAACTACAAGCCAAGCGATCGTCGATGTTAACATCGGAAGTACATCTAGATACCGATTGTGTGTACACTGTACAGTACACATACAGTTCCTACATGTATGTTCATAATTCATGCGAAGGGTATGACCCGAAAGTTTAATATGAACAGAGAGGTCATCGTTAACTACAAGCATGCAAAACTTAAAGTTTATTCCGTTCATATGGTCCAATACTGCGACAGAGGACCACCCACTGCTCATAGTTTTGATGTTAACCACGAGCTTGCTTGTGGTTCTAGAACTACAAGCAAACTCAAAGTTTCGAACGTACAAGTCCGTTCATACGGTCTGAAACTACAAGATAACTACAAGTTAACTTAAAGTTTTGAAACTACAAGCAAAACTTAAAGTTTAGCTCCCATCATGGGAACCCGACTTCTCTTTCACATTCTTTTTTTTTCTTCCAATCTATCCACTCACATGTAATGAGGTGATCATCGTCTTCTCCTTAAAGGACAATCCAACCTTGGTAATGAGATGATTTGTGTGAAACTGAAAATTAAGAAAAACTGGATGGTGAAAGTTTAAAAGAAATCAAACAAGGAATAAAAAAGTTATGGATGTTTGAAAAATGAGATCACTACATCTATGCGAATCTCAAATTGGCAATTTGGCGATTCAATTGTGACATGTTTGTGGACAACTCTCCCATTTGTCGTACACAAAAATATCATTAATTTGCAGTTTTCTCTGAGGCGCTTTTACCCTCGGGGCAGTACTCAAAATATATTGGAGATAGCATATTGTTATAGGTCCTCATGAAAAAAAGAGATCCTACTGAGTAACACATTTTGAAACTAGAGGGGCCGTCAAAGGCGGCAGACCCACGCCTTGGCGGTGCTACAGAGTAGTTGCAATACTATACTATGGGGTCAAAACTGAAATCTACATTGGGTGATTTCACGCTCGGTGTTGGTGTTTGTGGTTAGTGTTTATTTTGCCGCGAAATCATGATCTAACACCGACTATGAAATGAGAAAAAAATCAGTCGATGTTAGGTGTTGACCTCTGATTTTCTGACGTAGTTCCGGTTGCCGGTGTTCAATTTTTGTCAGATGTTGTCTGCTGAACCGAGCTTGGCAGCCGGTGTTTAATTTCATGTACAAAATTCCGTTCACTAACACTATACCCTAGGGATTAAGAAATTTTCATTTCACGTTCGGTGTTGGTGCTGGTGTTGCTACTTGTATGCTAGATACGGGAAATTTGGGGGATTAGCCGTGAGAAATAAAGTCAGTAGGCATCATTCGAAGTGTAATTTTACAGGTGTTATGAGGTAGTATGTTCATATACACATGTAGGTCTGAAATTAAATCTAGGCCAACATTCAGTCCAACGTTCGATCTAGAGCACACAGAAAGGAACTAGATCTACCTTTGCTTTTTAAAGGGGCGGAATGAGTGAATAAAAAAATCCTACCTAGTTTTTTTTCCAGATAGATTTGATAAATATGATGTTCGATATTCTGTAGTAAAAGACCCAGAGAATCCACATTATTAACTAGGATGAGTTCTAAATCAACAATCACAATGCAAAAGTAATGAAACTTCACGGCTAATCTGAGCCGATGCCCGAAATTTGGCCGTTTGCCATGTACGCGCTGGGCCGTCCGATCCGGCGTCTAGCTGCATTAGCTACCGCAGCATTTTCTGCTGCAAGTGAGAAACTCGAGAGAAATTAAATCTAAACTTACTGTTCCTATCAATACTATCCATTTCTGTGAAGTTTCTTACCGGTCTCTAGATCAAATAAGGATTGCTTTTAGAATCACCGGACTACTCGGGCAATTTTACGATATTCTAGACTAATAATTCAGTAGTTAAAAACATTTTTTTCTTCTTTGTTGAGAATGGTGCTGACGCCATTACCAGTGTTAAGCTATCGATGCGCTTTGTTGGGATATCGGTATCGGCTCCTTAATACACCTAATGTTTTTGTTTTTTTTACAACGCTGATCCAAACAACCCTATCAATATTCTTAAAGGGGAATTGAAAACATACACTTGTATTACTAGAAATACAAGTTCGTTCAAGTCATGAGAAAATTATATTCTTGGACAAAAACTTAAAGATTTGTGTTACGAAAAATAAACAAAATAATTGATCGGTTGTGACCCAATGACGTCACAAACTCAAGACTGAGTTCCCAATTTGTCTAGTGATTTTCGATGTTTTCCCTAGTTTTTCATGCCATTAAAAAAATCATAACGTTATTAATATTAGTTGTCCGATTTTCCTCAAACCTTTTTTGATCTGTTGGTCGGATTTTTCTGCTTCTATTAAAATATCAAGTTATTAGACTGGACTTCCCTTTTAATTAAAAAAGCCTAGTGTACAACGTATGTTCAATACTTTAGAATAACTTTCAGGCAGTTTCTAAAAAATTTACTTTTCCATTACCGAAACATGATTACCTTTAAACGAAAAGCATTCATCCTCAACATCATCTCTCTCTATAATCAAGACCATTTCATTTGCACTCATCATAAAAGCCAACTGGGTGCGACCTCCAGGGTCTGACGCACACACTCACTGGCTGTTGCTAAGCACTGTTTAATTGTTTGCTAAAGTGTCATTATCACACAATCCTGTGTTATTCAGGTAGACTCTCCCAGGTAAAAGGTCTTCGCTTTTATATGAAAGATTGATTCCTTCTGAAGGACAAAGTTTGCAGAAAACAACCTGTTGAAATGTACGACGATTTTAATCATCAGATTATTCAATATTTTAGAGCTTTGGTCGGTTACTTAGACTTTGTAAATTATGGCAAGGTACTACATTTATTCTTACATGTATCTACTAGTATTGATTTTGTTTGAGATTTCAACTTTTTACCTGAGTAACCTCTGACAATTGTATCAAGATCAAATGTTTAACTCTCAAATATTAGTAAATATTAATATAGATGAACTTTCATGATAGTAATGAAGTGATTTGCTACATGTGTAGCTTTTTAAAAAGGAGCGAGTGTACATGTACATGCACATGTATGATGTGCTGTATCCTTGCCTGTGATACATGTACACATGTACACAAGTACCTTATGTTTGCACAAATCTGTGAAAGACACACACAGGAGCAGTGAGTGATTACCCTCCGGAACACCTGAAAAAGAGCTCTGGTAAAAATAATTTCAAAATTAAAGATCACTGAGATGAAAATTTCACTACAAGATGAAAAGCAAAAAAGAAGCTCCTGTAAACAAAAAAAAAATATTTTTATACTTTTGCACATTACATGTATGTAATATACATCTACATGTACCAGTTGTACATGTAGATGTATATGTACATTAGCTTTAAAATTTGAGCCACATTTACTTTTTTCCTCTGTACATGTACATGTACATGTATATTGTTTTGTTGTGTTTGTTTTGTTTTGTTTTTGTTTTGTGTTTTTTTTGTGTTTTTTTTTGTTCGTTTGTTTGCTTGTTTGTTGTTGGTTTTTTTTTTTTGTTATTTATATATTTATTTATTTATTTGTCTTTTTTTTTTAATTTCTTTATTTCTTTATTTATTTATTTTTTTTTTTTTTTTTTTTTTTTTTTTTTTGGGGGGGGGGGGGGGGGGGGGGGGGGGGGGGGGTAGTGTACAGGATCACCAATCATGGGGAGTCATGGACACAAATCCAAACAATGTACCTGTACATATGTACATGTACTTGCAAAAAAACACCAACATTATATGATCCAGTGTGTTTCTCTAGCACATCCATTTTAAGCCCGTACACAAGTTCACTATTCCAACAGCAAAAAAAAAAAAAATTGTCAGATCTACAATGTATGTACATGTACATGTACTGTAGGCCTACATGTTTTCTAAATATATCATGTGATTTACATGTACAACAAGTGACTCACAATTCTAATCTGTTATATTTGTTTTCTCACAAAGAGGAACATTAATAAAATGAGAGGGAAAAAATAATTAAATCTTCTTGCTAGATCTGACTGAATTACAACATGTATACCCCCGTCACCTTCAATACTAACTCCAAAACAGACCAATAATCCACCAAAATCAAAGCTATTGAGGAGAAAGGTAATTCTTTGCTTGATCTACATATACTCTACTGCCAGTCATTCTTGTCTGGTCTGACTGGAGTGTTAGCAACCTTGTTTTGTTTTGTTTTTCTCTCTGTTTTTGAGAGCTTCCAGTCATACCTTTACAAAGTGGATTTCAAGTAACATTTCTTTTTTGTGTGTTTCTCTTTGGGTTGAATTCAAATGGCTTACATGTATCTAACTAAAATTCCTACATGTAATTCCTAAGTATAATTCCTACAATACAGCCAAAGGCTGAAAATTTTGCGAAATCATTTACAAACAACTTAATAAAATACAGAATACAGAATACAATGAACTACAATGAACATGATCATGCTAAACTACATGTATATAAATTGTGACTATTACTGTACATGTACATGACACGTACATGTACATGTATGTGTTGTACTTTTAACCACGTCTTTTCCTTTCTTATTAACACTTGCACAGTTATGACACCAAGCCCCTCACAGGTACATGTACATATTTGAATGTATTTGCATACAGAGTACTACATGTGCATGTATTTGCATACAGAGTGGGGAAGGGAGAACTTGGAGACCGGTACTTGGTTGAACAACATGACTGTATACCCCCACCGCATGCTATTGTATGCAAAGTTTGCATTTCTTTGAATGAAGTGGTTCTGATTGCTCAAACAAACAGTGCACATGTACATGTACCTTCCTTCTGTCCAATATGACTTATGAGGAAGGTGCTACACAGGTCCACACTCTCAATTGCAGCTTAACCCTTTCATGACAGGAATTATTCGAAGGCTAAATTGATCACATTTTGTTCTTCAAATTGGCAACAATATTTTTCTTTTGGTGCTACGTGGTTCTAATAAAATGTAATGTCTTTGAAAACAATATACATAGTTAGAAACTTTGTATAAAAGTTGAAAAAAATTGGCAATTTTGATCATAAAACAGTGATTTTGAACCTCGCAATGTGTTGCCAATTTAAGCATTTTGAAGCTTATTCTCCTTTTAAAAATTCCTTGTATCAAACGCAATATGGTCATGAAACGAAAATGGACACAATGTGCACAAACATTTTTGCTCTTTCTATTCAAGCATTTGGAACATTTTTAAGAGCTCTGAATCAAAAGTTATTGAGCAAAACCACAAAATGTGGTCAATTGTCTTGAAAGGGTTAAAAATCATTAGGTTGGTTAAAATATGAACCTACCAACTGTTGGTTTTAAAAAAATTGCACGTAAAACATATGGGGATTTTTTATTTTTTTCAATCAACAACTATTAAAACCTTTTGAACATACATGTACAATACAATGAGGTTTCAGTCATTTTATGAAAGGTAGAACTGATGAAACACAAGTTTTATTTGCTCAACGATCATCTTGATTCAAAATACACATGTACATGTACGTCTGCCAAATGCACAGCGGAACGCCACTGGCTTGCTACCCCGATCCAGCCCGGTGCTGGCCGGGAGAACATAAAACGGCCCATATGCACACGTATACGGAGCTCGCGTATATGTACGTATACAATACTCTCCACCGTTTCACTGATCCCACAAAATGTTAATGTGTGCATTAGACCTGCTCATTCATACTTTGTACAGCAGGCCCAGCAAAAGTTTTTTTTTAATTTTTTTTTTAATTTCTATTCGGGTCCCCCCCCCCCCCAAAGCGCACAGGAAGAAGGCAGAAAAAATATGCGTGTCCCGGGAAACCTTGGATGAGAAAAAGAAAAATAGCAAAAATAAGAGGGACATCAAGATGAAGAAATAGAATGAGAAAAAGATGAAGAGATGGAAGGAGAAGAAGATATTGGAAAAGGTGCAATATTTGAATAAACGGCAAAATTGTTATCAATGATTATATGAATGAATAAATTAAAAAGATAAATAAATGAGCATTGTTCGCGCTTCGCGCTCGTGTTAACCCTGATGGTCATATTGAGAGATTCTTCTTTTTTGATGCTCAGATATGTTGCAAAATAAACATCGTAAAGGACACTCTGCACAGAAGTGCCCATATTTTGCCTACATTTTATTTTTTTTCTAATTGAGAAATTCATGTTTGCCAAAGGGGCATGTCATAAAACTTTAAATACATGTATATTTTAGAAAATTGTAGGCCCTACAGTGTACATTGTACTGTATGTGTTTCTTCTGCTGAACTGCATTAATTACAGTTTAATTTACAATGTACACATGTACATGTACATGTATGTACATTGTATGTAGTGAATGCGATTTACAGACGGGTATGATTTGCAAATTATGCAAACAATGCCAACACATACATACATGTCAGTATAAAAATTAAAATTTCTTTCGCGAGGGCTACTTCATAGTCCACTTATTGTGTTCAGAGATTTTAATGCACTACGACCAATGGGCAAAAATATTATTTGAGGGTGGCTCTTTTTTCATTTACAGTGGCTTTTTCAAGAGTTTCGGGGGCTAATCACCCTTAGCCCCCGCTTATTTTTTTCACTGAAGTCTGATACATGTACATATTCCCCTAGCAACTGGAATCATGGAGTTATACTTGTATAGGGCATACAGTAAGAGGTGCAGGAGAATTTTAAAAAGTCAATGGGTGATTTCAAGTTTGGTGTTGGTGTTGGTGTTGGTGTTGAGAGCATGAATTGGGCTGCTGATTCTAGCCCCAACACCGAATTCGGGTTTATAAAAATAATACCAGTCACATTATTGATAGCTCAACACCTAGTGAAGTCAATCCCAGCATCAGCTTCATTTCGGGTTCGGTCATGTGGCTGGTGCTAGTTTTGCCCCAACACCAACACCAGTTTTCAACACCGAACTTGAATTCACCCAATGTACATTTACATGTAGCCAAAAGAAAATATACACGACTGTACATCACAAAATTGTAAAATCAGGCCCTGATCAAAGATATGATTTGAGCCAAGCTACATACATGTACATTGTAGAGAGGCCCTTCACATAATACACAGTCAAACAAATGTCCAATTGCTTTCGAGGTGATGCTGACTGTGAAGGTCTTGCAGATTAGACTATCAACTTGCCAAGATCAAATTCTGAATCATCACTCAACATCACAAGTGGTTTGTCTGCGACCGTGGCGACAAGTCTCTTTTAACCCAATATAGCTCTCTACACTACATACATGTATGGCACTGTTCACATTATGCAATCCCTTTTAACCCTTTCAGGACAGGGATTATTTAAGGGCTAAATTGATCACATTTTGTTCTTCAAATTGGCAACAATAATATTTTCCTTTTAGTGCTACATGGTTCTAATATGGTGTAATGTCTTTGAAAACAATATACATGGTTAGAAATTTGTTGAATAGTTGAAAGAAATTGCCAATTTTGATGAAAAACAATGATTTTAAACCTCTCAATGTGTTGCCAATTTAAGGATCTCAGAGCTTATTCTTGTTTTTAAAATTCCTGGCATCAAACGCAATATGGTCATGCAATAAAAATGGACATAGTGTGTGCAGAAAATTTTGCTCTTTCTACTCGTGCATCTGGTATATTTTTTAGAGCTCTGGATCAAAAGTTATTGAGCCAAACCACAAAATGTGGTCAATTGTCTCGAAAGGGTTAACCCATTCATTTCCTCAACATACATGTACATGTGCGTCTATATGTACATGTACATGTACACATGTACAACTTTTCCCCTCAAGTGATTTCTAATGTGAACAAAGCCCTACATTGTATGTGTACATGTGATCACTGATGGGTAGGCCTGCTGTTCTTTGTAAAGGAAATCGATCATGCACTAAACAACATACATACATGTACATGTACATGTGTATTACAACTTCACTTGCAAGTGAACAAGGTCATGTGTACGCGGACATGTACAATGTACAAGGTCAACTGTTATGTGGGGCAGACACAGTGCACTTCCCTTCCTTGCACTTTGCCGTCACATACAGTACAGTGTACATCTGCTGTAAGCCTACATGTATGTCTTTTCTGCCTAGATGTGTACATGTACATGTACATGCACAGTACACGTATCTCAATGCATTCACACAAACCACTATCATTATTGTGCACCTGGATTGATCGAACTCTAAATGTGAAAAAGGGTGTACTGCTCAGAGAGAAGAAGACACATTGCACTCCCCTTCCCTGAAAGTTGCCTTCTTAGCTCTTACAGGTAGTTACAGGCCTACAATGTACATGTACACACGTACACTGAAAATGTCTTCCTCAGCCTACATCTCTCATCCATAACATGTAAACCACTGTGGCAGTTTTGTAACAGGGGGTGTGAAGTGACTGAACAAGGTTGCAAGTTGCCTTCTTAGTTCTTACAGGTGTAGGCCTACAGTGAAATTTGAAAAAGTCTTCCTCTGCCCAAGGATAACTCCTTGCTCTGCCTACATACATATTGTACTCTCATCCAGTCAGCACTTGGGCGAACTCGGCATCGCGCAACGATAAAGTATCCACTGTCCAGAGTTCAAGTGCACGCCACACTCCAAAACTCTAAATACATGTACATGTACATGTACATGTAGCTCTAAATTTCATGTTTTGTACAATTTTGCTTCTCAAAATTTTAAGCATTGACTCTTTAAGAATTGTTTTAAACATTTCTATCAAATAACCTGGAATGTGGACTTTGTACATGTTTATGTAAGAGATTTAATCAGTGCAATATTTCACGCAAGTCTTTGCGATTGATTCAGCTCTTTTGCATTTATATTTCGGCCTCGATTTTCTGCTGCTCCTCAAGGCCAAGTTGTCCCTAGCACCTAGTTAGCCCAGATCCATCCATTCACATAACATGTAAACCACTGTGGCAGTTTTGCAAAGTTCTGAGAATGTGAACAAGGCAGTAGTGCTCAGAGAGGAGCAGACACAGTGCACTTCCCTTCCTTGCACTTTGCCTGTGTTTTCCTCTGTGTGCCGCCTGCTATAAATAAATGGCTCCGTAATAGAGCACAAGTGTTTGATAATACTGATCATAATGTAGTTACATGTAGAACTTCTTACATGTACATGTAGTTCTTGGTGCAGTGTGAAAATAATTTGCTTTCTCTCACAATGTTGGGGGCACTACAGTATTCATTGCATGTACACTGTGTAATGCACCCAAAATCTATCAGTAAAATCTACCTTTCTT
This sequence comes from Heliocidaris tuberculata, assembly GCA_025618425.1. NCBI lineage: Eukaryota > Metazoa > Echinodermata > Echinoidea > Camarodonta > Echinometridae > Heliocidaris > Heliocidaris tuberculata. The sequence goes on from CM046833.1 coordinate 45,530,382, forward strand.
TTGTAATAATCTTCTGAATTCAATAAATAATCTCATTACAAATTTCTTTACAAGCACATGTACATGTATGTACATGTACATACAAGTCTGACGCTTTGTCTGGATTTAAACCAATTTGGATTAAACCCGAAGGATCCTTGTTTTGCAATCTTCAATGTGTCTGTGGAATCGTGGATCATTAAACAAAATGCACAACATAATCAAACAATATTATATAATTTAAATCAACAATAACAATAATAATAATGTACATGTACATAATAATAACAGTGCTCAACAGAATTATCATCAAAAAAAGAGCATTATCAGTTTATCACAACAATAAATAAAAACAGGTGTCAAATACAATAATAATGCTTTTAAACTTTATAACACATCAAAATGTCTTACCGACTGTTGGCAAACGCCTTGATTCCATTCCGAGCCGCACTCATACGGGCAGTTCAGTCTCTGGCAGCTTTCCCCATGGTATCCTGAATTGCATACGCAGGAATGATCAACACAGGTGCCATGGCCGGAGCATCCATAGGGACAATCTTCTATGGTGTATGTTGCATCAAAACCTAGCAGGTTGTAGTTACGGTCACTGTACAAATATATCAGCATCTGAAACATACAAGAAAAGGCACTGAAGTGGTCGATACATTATGAATTTTTAAACATGCACTAGATTCATATTAGGCTATTTTCATAAGTACAGAAAACCTGAACAAGCAAGTTCTGCTCTATACTGTACATGTACATGTAGGTTGATTCTGTTACTACATGTAGTGTCCAGAACAATATTAGTATTTTCTCCAGTAATATCATCCAATAATAAAAATCTTTTTGTAAGACCATTGACTAATCATTCTTTATCATTAGTTAATGCTCATATCAAGGAATTTTTCATTTTTTTTCAAGAAATAAACAGAAAAAGTGATACATGTACGGGTCAGATTGCACAAAATGGCCTTTGATGCGATGCAAAACCCTCTTTTTGTACTGCACATTTAATACTTTAAAGCTACATGTACATTGTAAATGCTAAATTTTATACAGGTACATGTACATGTATGATATGACAAAATTAATTAAATTAGATGTTACGAAATGTGTACTGGTAGTTTTACGCAATTGAACGAAGCATTACTCACCTGGCCAGATTCAGCCATTAATGTGGACGGAATAGAGTCACCGCTTAGAGCAGCAATCATCGGACTTTGGTGGGAGTTGCCATCGTACACGCTGACAAAGTCATAGCTGCATTCGGTGGCAAATTTACTAAATGACAACATGATCTTCATATCAGAGCTTGGAGCTGTAAAGAAACAGAAGAAATTGACATGGACGTGTAATTGATATTTTAGCAGTTGTTCCAAATTTTTAAAAACAGCTTCACTTTTTCTATAATTACATGTACATGTACATGTACATGTACATGTACATGCCCCAAAACTCTGGGCAGAGCTACAATGCACATGTACACTGTACATACATGTACATGTACCATGAACAGTTGCCTCAGGCAGTGGCGGATCCAAGATTTTGTAAAGGGGGGGGGGGGGGGGCACACAATCTCTGAAAATTCTTTGACAAGCAAAAAAAAAAAAAAAGGTGATCACAAGTTTTGGGTTCTCTTTGTCGTTCAAAATTCTCAGACAAGCAAAAAAAAAAAAAAGGTTATCAGTTCAAAAATGGAGGGGCACAATGTTGTACAATGTACACTTTTCTTTCAAAAGGGGGGCACGGACCAGAAGTGCCCCGACTGCCCCCCCCCCTCCCTAAATCTGCCATTGGTCTAATGAATATTTGACAAGGGGTATGAAGGTTTGACAAGGGGTATGAAGGTTTCAAACAAAGTTGCTAGATACTCAAGTGCCTTCATTATAAATCCTCAAGTTATTAACAATGTCCCTTCGAAAGGACATAACATACACGCTGTGAATCCACTGCTGGCTTTAACATGTTCATGTACATATTATTGTACAACAATATGATTTTATTCTTTTCAACCTGGACTAATCATTTCATGTTGTACAATGAGCAAATGTACACAGATCTATGGAGCATGTACAATGCTGTACATGTACATGTATGCTCGAGCTGTGTACATGTATTTGTGATCTTGCCCACGCCAGGGTTTACTGTGAAAGTGACTTCCAGGGCAAGAATATGAATACGTAGTCTCAACACACAGACTCTCTAAAGTACATTATGTCAACCTGTACAAGTATACATGTATGTACAGTGTAGAATGAAATGTACATGTACATGTACCGCATGGTCTCATTGCATGTTTTATTTAGACCAAATATACTGTATGCAGTCTCACTCTCCTGTCTACTACATATACATGTACAGTGTATGCACTTTCAATTTGGGAACTTCTCTATTAATGCCATGGCACTGAATTTTGAAAAGAGCTCTGGAGGGCCTATGTACATGTACATGTACATGTACATACTGTACATTATGTACATCATGTACAAGTACAGTTCATGTGCATATATATACAATTTATATTCATGACAACTTCAGACATGTACATGTATGCTTACAAGTCAGTACTGGTTCACTAATTACAGGCTTTGTACATGTACATGTATATGTATACATGTATGTAAATTGTTTAACCCTTTAGAGACAACTGACCACATTTTGTGGTTTGGCTCAATAATATGATTCAGAGCTCTAAAAATATATACAAGACGCATGAGTAGAAAAAGCAAAAATTTCTGCACACACTATGTCCATCTTAGTTGAATGACCATATTGCATTTGATGCCAGGAATTTTGAAAGCAAGAATAAAGCCCCGTCTTAACAGACACTTTTTAAAACGCCTCGACCGGGTGATACCGGGTTAGATTTCTTTACCCCTTCCTGTTAAACCACTCCTACTGAGGTGTTGACCGGAATCTACCCGGTATAATTTTGCCAAAATTTGACTAGGTCCAACGAGGGTAAAATCACGACTCTACCCCTGCTAATTCCGGACAGCCGTTCTGTTAAGCCGCTCTCGGGGTAGTTTCTGACCAGACAGCTCGACATTGCGCAATGACTCGAACTCGATTCTCGTGAAATATCACATTCCCCACGTTTTGAATCTCCCGCGTAAGTCATGCAGTTCTATACGTTACTATGGGAACCTACCCGGTTAGGTTTTCAGTGAATGTCTGTTAAGACAGCGCGCCGGGGTGGACCACCCGTGGTTTTATCACCTGCTGCCCCACTTTTTTAACCCGGAATCAGTCCAGACTCCGTCCGGACGCGGTCTATTAAAACATGGCTTGAGCTTTAAAATCTTTAAAGTGGCAACACATTGGGAGGTTAAATATCATTGTTTTTTAAACAAAATTAGCAATTTTCTCAACTTTTCTCAAAATAATAACCATGTATATTGTTTTCAGAGACGTTACACCTTAATATTAGAACCATGTACATGTAGCACTAAAAGAAAAATATTATTTTTGCCAATTTGAAGAAACAAATATGATCAATTTAGCCCTTAAACATTTTTAGTCATGAAAGGGTCAATAGACAGACGGGGTCTTTCCTAAAGAAACTATCCAGCATAGCCCTTAAAGTGTACCAATCACCTGAAAAAATAATTTGTGTACAACTAGAAAGTATAAAATCAACCTAAAAGAACTTTGTCTGGTATTCTATAATGCAGGTCAACAGTTAATGAGTATGAAGGAAATAAACGATAACATGAAAATACTCGCGCGGAACCGAAGTTCTCAGAGTTTGGTTCCGCGCGAGCCTTTACCTTGACGAGCGCATAAGGGTGCGTCGAGTAGTCTACTCACGAGTCCCTTTCACGCTTATAAATAGAGAGTGTAATTAAAACTGCAATATCTCTTTATAGAATTAATATTTGAAGCCCATATTTTGAATATACATGTACAATGTAGTATAAAGACATACAACCTCTAATATACAGAGCAAAATTACTTTTGGTGATTGGTACCCTTTAACACACAACACAAAGAGCCTACTTGTTAGGGGAACATGGGACCCCTGTTTACACAACCTCTGCGAACTGTAAAGAGAGATACAGGTACAGAAAGAAGCAGTGTTCCTGAAATGAAGATGACATCACTCAAAAGAAAATTCTGGTTCCGTCCCGACTGTGTAGCAATTAAATGTTGCCTAACACGTACATGTACAGTGTACTCTATGTATGTACGTACACTGTAGAATCCCAGTGTAAAAAAAAAAAACTTCTCTGTTCACTAGAGCTCTTTTTGGCTTTGGTGATGTAAAAGTGCAAATTTCTCACAGCAATCTTTAGGTTCTTTTTTTTTACCAGAGCTCTTTTTAACTTTACCAGAGCTTTCCAGAGCTAAATACATGTAGCTCAATGCTTCCTGGTATTTTTTTTTTCACTGATGTAGAGTAACATCAATTGAATAGCCCAGTCTTTCTACAAGGTTAAAACTACAAAAACATGTTATCTTGTGTTATGAATGGAAGTGTATTTCAAAAGTAGGTACATGCACATTTACAGGTACTACATTTACATGATACGTAGGCCTACATGTACATACATGTACACCCTGTACATGTGCAGACCTAATTTATTTTGCATCATAGTTTCAGGACCACAAAAAAAAAAAAACAACAAAAATCTTTAGCTAACAAAAACATGCTTAAAGGCGGTCCTAATGAAACCCTGGGGAAAAATCAATTTTAATGAAAAGAGGAGATATACATCTAGAGAAGCAATTTATATAAAAGTTCCATCAAAATCGGTTGAGAAATGAGAAAGTTATGAAAGTTTGAAAAGTCTCAATTTACTTTCTATGGTGATCCTCAAATTGGCAATGTTGCTTCAAAGTGACAGCTTAAGTAGGACAACTCTCCATATGTTTTGTGCACAAAACTTCATATTTTCCCCATTATCTCTCAAGGTGCAGCTTGTCTCCTTAGCTCAAGATATATCATGGGAACATGTATTTGACACAACATGTACATGTACAGTATGTTGAGTTCACAAAAAGACAAGCAGCATCTTTAGATTTGGAGAAAATATGAAATTTTGTGTACAAAACATATGGAGAGTTCAGAGTTGTCCTACAGGTACTAAACCTGTCACTTTGAAGCAACATTGCCAATTTGAGGATCGCCATAGAAAGTAAATCTAGACTTTTCAAACTTTCATGATTTTGAGGGAACTTTTTTATTAAAAATTGCTTCTCTCTATCCTCTCTTTTCATTAAAATTGATTTTTCCCCAGGATTTCATTCTCCTTTAAAGGGAAAGTCTACCCTGACATCAAGTTGGTTTCAAAAGATTTATTTAATTAACTTTCTTAAAAACTAAATATAAAAAATAAAATCATTCCCTCTTACATGTACATATGTACCTACAGTACATGTACATGTACATGTGTAGTCTAATCAATTTTTTTCAAACAGTTTTTTTCTCATTGTTCTTCGTCCTCCATTACATAGATTCTGAGATACCGGTGGCAATTACAAAGCAATCACAGAATCATCCATACTATGTACTTGTACATGTACATGTATGGTTAGGGGTCCTAAAGCTATGCACCCCGCAAATACGCGAAATGCGGCGCGTTCAATGCGTCAAAACTTTTGGTGTGACTTAGCAACGAGATTATCATTTACGTCTGCCAAAAAGAATGAGTAATTTTCATTTATATTTTTTGTAATATTATCACTAATTGGAAATTGGGATGAAATTCACATCAGTCAGCTTCAAAATTAAGATTTTTACTCATTTATTATGTGTGCGTAGCTTTAGGACCCTTTCATTTTGTCGAACAAAATTTGGCACGGTCATCAAAATCGACTTGAAAATGAATGTTATTGACATTTTCTCAGCGATTTAAATTCGGAAAATGTAGAACCAAGATATACATGTATGTAAAGAAATTCGCATAAACCCCTAAATAAAATAACTTTTTAGGGGCTGGAAACAAAGTGCGTACATGTAGCTTTAGGTCCCCCATCATGCATGTAGATGTATGAGGGGCTTTGTCAATTTTGGCATTACATGTACATGTACATGTACCTCTACAAACGTGTAAGTTAAAGAGGTAAAGACACTAGACTTGCAGAGTAATCAGCAAAATTCTGGGAAGTAATTTGTTTTGTATGATGGGGACCATATAAGCTACATACCTTTTGGGGGGTTAATTTCTTTTAGTATGATGATGAGACCTAAAGCTACGCACTTTGTTTCCAGCAGCTAAAAAGTCACTTTTTTAATGATTAATGCGAATTTCTTTCATATATCTTGGTTCTACATAATGTACTCTTGAATTAAATCCCTGAGAAAATTACGACGGAAAAATATCAATAACATTAATTTTCAAGTCGATGTCGATACCCATGTCAAATTTGGTGGAAAAAATGAAAGGGTCCTAAAGCTACGCACAAATGACAAATTGCGAATTTCACCCCGATAATTTCTAAATAATAATATTATCATAAAAATAAAGGAAAATTACCCATTCTTTTTGGCAAATGTAAATGATAATCTCGTAGATCAGTCACACCAAAACTTTGGCGCACTGAACGCGTCGTATTGCGCTTATTTGCGAGGTGCGTAGCTTTAGGACCTGCGTAGCTTTAAATAGGACCCCTGACCATATACCTTGATTCTACATGTACATGTACGTATACTGAAGATGATTTGGTGAAAGAATTACGAGGGACAAATGCCAATAAGGTATGGTACATGTATATAGTTGCGCGTATTTGCAGGATGCATCTACAGTAGCTTAATAACACGTTCAGCTTACAAAAAATATGGAAGTTGGAACATAATGTAGAGGTCTAGATATATTGTAGGCCTAGACCTACATGTACATGTACAAATGTAGATCTACAATGTACACTGCACACACAAAACAGGATATTTTTTCTTTTTATCAGGACACTATTACACTTCTAACAGGTCACAAAAGGTCACATTACTTTGTTACATGATGTGTAACTTCTTAATAATACTTGAAAAAAAAGAGAAGTTATGGATTGGTGTAGCATGCCATGAAATGAAGCGTTTCCAACTTCCAAAGTTACACACTTAATTAAATCACACATATCTACAAAGTCAACTCAAAGGCACAATTTACTTAGTTTAAACATGTTTTTAAAAGGCCATGCCACTTTGCATCGCCCACCATTTTCTCACCTTGTATTAGCCATTCACACTCGGTATGCATTGGGTAACTCTCGTTTGGATGATCCGAGATAAATCCTTCGAGATCAGTCAATATGGCACGACCAGTCGAGCCAAGTTCATAACACTTTGCTGAACACGCCTGGCTCTTCAAAAACACACACAATAAAGCTGCACATAGAAATGTCTTCCAGTATGGTATGGATGGGAGAATTCTGTGGACTGTCTGCAACATATTCCTTCTCATAATTCCTGGGAAATGGTGTCCTTTCATGTTCACTTCTGTCTCTTTTCTTGTTGTGCTGCCATCTCGTAACCGACCACTTTTCCAAGTTTCTGTCGCCCGACTCTGTCCATTCCTCACCCTCGATAAGCTGCTGTCTTCCCGCCCTCGTTGCATACATCTCACATTTTCAGCCAGTGTGAAGATCAAATCCATGTTTTCTTCACTCTTCTTAGAATAACAGCCAGTTTGGAGGTGCTCTGAGCACAGATTCAGCTTTGCTTGCGCCATGTTTGTGATGATGGCAATATTCGTCAGAAACAGCTGACAAGCTTATCAACCGCAAAGCCACACACAGACAATATCTCCTTGCGAAAATAAGACTCGCAAGAACGTCATTAAAAGTCGATCTTCCTATCGAAGATCGATCTCCTTCCAAGTCCATTCTTTTTCATCACACCCGAGGTATTGGCTCCCATTGTACAAGGGCTGCTGGAAGAAAATACATGATTAATCCAGATAAAAACGTTCCCCTAACTTGCTCTCCTTCCATAGACAGAGACTAGACATACAGGCATAGCGCATATCCATATCCATACTAGCCGTACAGCAGCTAGCTAGCTAGCTCAGTGCGGTAATTGCTGGACTATACATTGCCCCATTAGCTTAGCTGCACTATTGTGTATGTACTGTGTACGTGTTGGAAACTTGTCTCTAGTACTCCTACAGTAAGCGTTCTACTCTTTACGCACCATCTATTATGGTCCCTTCTAAATCTCTCTGCAGTACGCGACTTCTACAACAAATGGCAGATACATCGATGGCCTTTTAAAAATTTTTATTGGCGCCCTCTGCGTTGACTGTACAGGTAGTCTTAGTAACTTTTTTCTTTCTTTCTTGTTTTTCTGTTCTTTCTTTTTTTTCAGTTTGGAACGTTGGTTGCCAGAGATTTTTGGACCTTTACCCCCTTCAGGGGCGGATCCGGGGGGGGGGGGGACGAATCGGCCGCTGTCCCCCACTCTTTTGAAACCCAACTGGCATACCTTAAGTACACAATTTAAAAAATTGCCTCCTTAATTGTGTACTTTTCCGGCTATGCATGTGCCCCCTAGCTCTTTTACAAAATACTGGATCCGCCCCTGCCCTTGAAACACTATGGCCACTGGCGTACTGGTGGGGCTGGGGACACTTGGGGGGCTTTATCCCCCCCCCCCAAAAAAAAATGAAATTACCTACCGGATATATGTCTAGATCTAAAAAAAAAAAAAATAAAAAAAAAAAAAATACATTTTCATTTAAAAAGGTCGATTTTTTTGTTCGCTCGCATATCTTCAGAAGTTGTGCCCAATATGCCGATGTTCAGCCCTTTCAAATTTTTTGGTTCATTACGCCACAGACTGACTATAGGGCACAGCCGCGGCCCCTGAGCAAATGTGAGGACTAACATTTACAGGATAATTCAGTGGCAAATCTAGCATAATGATTTGAGCTTGAATGGCCTCCTCTTTGAAAATTGCGGCACACATGGCACTTGTCCGCCCATTATCTTATTTTTGGATACGCCACTGAGGATAACCCTCTGTTAAGTCAATTCCGTTATAAATTACGATAATTGTTGTTCAAATTTGTTTCAGGCTTCAAAAGACAAAGATAACATTTTACAATGTTTTACTATTATTGTATAGGCCTACCATAGTAGTGGAAGATAGCAAATTTATCATCTTTGGTTATCTTGTGAGGATATCTTTCCTTTCCGACTATTGCATTTATACTTTACAAATAAATTAATCTACATGTAAATCAAATCAATTGAGCTGTTTATTGGAGGCTATCGGACCTGAAGTATTAATTTATTGATATTATATATTAAAACTGAGTAAAGATTTACAGTATTCATTTATTAGTCTTTTCCCTCCTCCTCCTCATCGCAGCTTCAGACTCCTCTTCCGCTCCTGCTCCTGCTCAGATTTTCTTCTTCTTCTTCCGAATTACTTAGTCTTCTTCTTCTTCTTCTTCTTCTTCTTCTTCTTCTTCTTCTTCTTCTTCTTCTTCTTCTTCTTCTTCTTCTTCTTCTTCTTCTTCTTCTTCTTCTTCTTCTTCTTCTTCTTCTTCTTCTTCTTCTTCTTCTTCTTCTTCTTCTTCTTCTTCTTCTTCTTCTTCTTCTTCTTCTTCTTCTTCTTCTTCTTCTTCTTCTTCTTCTTCTTCTTATCTTCTTCTTCTTCTTCTTCTTCTTCTTCTTCTTCTTCTTTATCTTCTTCTTCTTCTTCTTCTTCTTCTTCTTCTTTATCTTCTTCTTCTTCTTCTTCTTCTTCTTCTTCTTCTTCTTCTTCTTCTTCTTCTTCTTCTTCTTCTTATCTTCTTCTTCTTCTTCTTCTTCTTCTTCTTCTTCTTTATCTTCTTCTTCTTCTTCTTCTTCTTCTTCTTCTTTATCTTCTTCTTTATCTTCTTCTTCTTCCTCTTCTTCTTCTTCTTCTTCTTCTTCTTCTTCTTCTTCTTTATCTTCTTCTTCTTCTTCTTCTTCTTTATCTTCTTCTTCTTCTTCTTCTTCTTCTTCTTCTTCTTCTTCTTCTTCTTCTTCTTCTTCTTATCTTCTTCTTCTTCTTCTTCTTCTTCTTCTTCTTCTTCTTTATCTTCTTCTTCTTCTTCTTCTTCTTCTTCTTCTTCTTCTTCTTCTTCTTCTTCTTCTTCTTCTTCTTCTTCTTCTTCTTCTTCTTCTTCTTCTTGTCATCACCAGTAACACTCATGTCATCATCACAATCATCATCATCACCATCATCCCCCATCTTAACCAACATGACCATCATCACCATCACCACCACCACCATCATCACTATCAATATCTATGTATACATCATTACTCTCATATCCTTGATTACCATCATGACCATCAACATTATAACATCATCATATATCATTGTGATCATCATCATCGTCATTATATACATCATTATCATCATCATAATACTTCATTGTCATCATCACTGCCACCATCATCATCATCGACATCATCACCGCCACCATGTATACATGTATGTCTAAATTTCTATGGACATGTAATATGTTTCGGATGTCAGAGCCATTGGACTCGTCTCTCCCTCTCCCTCCCCCTCTCTCTCTCTCTCTCCTTCTTTCTCCCACCCCTTCTCTCTCTCTTTCTATCTCATCTCTCCCTCCCCTTCTCTCTCTTGCTCTCTCTTTCTCTATTTCTCCCCCCCCCTCTCTTTCCTTCCATTTGGAGGGATTTGTGGTGTTGATATCTATTCCAATTCACTATTATATTCATGTCTGAATGCATTCATGTGACTCAGAATTATATACCATCTGCAGAGAACTGAAGTGTGTTCAATCATATACGCCCCCTGTGGTGCCACTTCATATTCTAACACATGAACGTTAGCAGATCGTACTTTCAAGAAGATTTAGCACAGAACCCCTTTTGTATAAAATCAGGTACAAAATGGATTAAATTATAACATGATTTTCGGCTTATCGAGTACACATTCACAAAAAGTACCCATTTTTTGCACAACTTTGTATTGAAGCATTCACATGTTTGTGAACATCGTGAAAATCTGGATGACCCCTTTTTGTGGAAATTCTTGCTCTTTCAAAAAATACCATTTTTTCAAAGCCAATTAACACCGAAAAACACCCCCCTTTTTTCAAATACATGTATGAGAACATTTCAAATCGTGAACACCCCCTTTTTACACAAACTCAATATGAAGTGATGCGGTGGGTATACACCCTCCTGGCTTGTAACACCTGATAGCAGAGTATGTTTCATTTACATTTACAATGCATGCGGGACCAAAGTGTTTTCGAAATGTGGATCATCTGAATCTGGAAAGCAAATTACTGAACATGTGTAATCAATGGACTATAAAACTTAAAGAATTATAAATCTTGAATCTTGAAATCGAGATAAGAAAGCAGTTTTCCAACAACCTGAATATTTTCATTAGATATTATACATTACATTTGAGGGGATTGTACCCTGAACTCCATGTCCACTAAGGCTATGAAAATACATGTAATACCAGGGGCGGCGCGCCCGGGGAGTGGGGGCAGGGGGTACAGTGCTCCTCTACTTTTTCAAGTACCTCAAAAGTGCCCTTTTTATTTCTGAAAAATGCCCCCTTTCTCTTTGATAAGTGCCTTTTTTTTTTACTACTAAATGTGCCCTTTTCCTAATAAGTGCTCTTTCCCCTTCTTATAAGTGCCCTTTTTTCTCCTTCTGAAAAGTGCCCCTTTCCAGTCAGATAATTGCCACCTTATCTCTCTAAAAAGTGCCCTTTTCGCCTTCTGAAAAGTGCCCCTTTTCAAATCTGATAACTTCCACATTATCTCTCTAATAAGTGCCCTTTTCGCCTTCTGAAAAGTGCTACTTTTCAAATCTGATATTGCCACCTTATCTCTCTAATAAGTATACTTTCCTCCTTCTGATAAGTGCCCCTTTTCAAATCTAAATATTGTCCTGTTTTCTCTCTTATATATGACCTTTTCTCCTTTGATAAGTGCATTTTTACTTCTGATAGGTGCCCCTTTTCCCTTCTAATAAGTGCCAATTTTCCCCTTCTGATAAAGTGTCCATTCTTTACTTCTGATAAATGCACCTCTTTACTTGTGATAAACGCCCCCTTTCGAGTCTAAATATTGCCTCTTTTTCTCTCTAATATATGCCCTTTTTTCCTTTGATAAGTGCAGTTTTACTTCTGATAGGGGCCCCGTTTCCCTTCTAATAAGTGCCATTTTCCTCTTCTCATAAGTGCCCCTTTCCACCTCTGATAAGAACCTTTTCCTCTTCTTTTAAAGGGATTCGGTAACTTTGTGCAGGCTTGATTTAATAAATTGTTGAATTTTCCTATCTGTCTTGTATAATGATGTTCAGAAGGATAAATAAATAGCCAGGCATAGAAAGGTTTTCAAGTATGTAATGCTATTATTAAGATATCTGTGACTGAATACTCCCATTTACGAAAGTGTATGGCCGTACGCTTTAGTCCAACACTGAGTCTATGGGTGAAAATGAGTCTGGCATTTCCGGTCACTTGCATATGTTTACTTTTGTGAAGCACATGATGGTTTTGAAGTGCTTTTTTCCCCCTGGGCTTCATTTTACACCATATTACATACAATGATAGCATGTGAGGCCAGGCAGTTCAGATTTTGTCAAGCCTCCACAAAGTTACCAAATCACTGTGCCCCCTTTTACCTATATTTCCAAATGTTCATTTTTTTTTATACAAAAAGAGCCATATGTAGATTCAAAGCATCGGTGCGGCTTTACAGGTAGCCATATTATTACAACTACAAGGCACCTTGTAGGTGCCCCTTTTTTGCTGGTGCCCCCCCCCCCCCCCCCCCAGTTTGAAAGATGCTCCGCCGCCCTGTGTAATACAGTTATCTCTGCCTAAATCGAAGTCACATAAGTAAAACTTTCCTTCAAAAGTCTAATCAATTTTTTAGACCAAACCTGCAAAACATGATTCCTAAGTCGAATTTTGCGTAAATCAAACTTTTTTTTGCAGTCCCAACAGATTCGACTTATGCGAAGTTAACTGTACATGCACCGGAAAGGACCAGTGTTGGAGATAACGGCCAGTGTAGAGGAAGTCTATTGTTGAAACCTTAAAATTAAAAGACAATAGCAGAAGAATCAAAGATATTGCACCATTGTTGTGACAAAGTCAGGGTTCACTGTCCCAGACTTCTCAATTGATTCCCCAGACAAGACAGGTAATGCTTTATTTCCCAAGCATGTTCTGTAATAGTAATAAAAAGAACAGGGCTGATGGAACATGTGGTCTTCTTCTTTTTTCCCCCTATTTTTTAAAGCATTTTCACAGAACACACTACAGTGGAAACTCAGTATAACGAGGTCCTTGGGACCATCAGAATTACCTTGTTATAGCAGGAATCTCGTTATATCAGGTTGAAAAAACAATAGAACATAAAGAGCTGGGACTAGAATATTACCTTGTTATATCAGGAATATTGTTATATCAGATCCCTTTATACCGAATTTCCACTGATCAAGGCACACCCTTCTTGTCACCAAGTTGTGACCACTAAATAACTGCAAATGGCTTAAAGAAGTATTCCTCCCTAGTACATTTCAAAACATGGAGCACATTCTCATGTCCAATGGGTTTGGGTTATGGCAACAACTCGTTAGTTACTAGTACACACTGACATATCGTCTGTTTGGAGCCAGAAGGGCATTAACTCAACAAAAGATGTGAATAAACGCCCTTCTGGCTTGAAACAGAGCATATACACTTTTAGTGTAATTTTTAAATGTACATGTACTATAACAAGAGGCTGTTTTTGAAATGCATTCAAATTTGTACATTACATATCAGTGACAAACCATCACATCCATCTGATATTACAAGTTATTATATTTAAACTGTCAGAATGAAGATTGCAAACAGTATGCATTACAATTAAACATGAATTTTCTGACCGAACACTGAGTGCATGCAATCTGCATTCTGACAACTGAAAGGTGCAAAGCAGATGGAAGGCAAGTTTGTCCCTATGCGGTTGACAATAGTATACATGTAAAGTAAATTCAAATGCATGACAAAAATTGCCTCTTCCACGCACTCATTTTCTCAGTCACATGTTAAAGGCCACAGCACACCTCGTTCCCCAACTTCAACTCGATTTAGAACGGAATTTAAAAGAAAATTTGATATGTAATTTCTAAGATGTAAATTCTTTCTGAGGTCCCCCATTGTGATACAAATAATCACGTCAAATTTGCAGGGTGCTTTGAGCTTTTCAGTTAGAGAACAGGCCGCGAATCGTAATGTTGTCATATCAGTTTCGTGACTGACTACTGACTTTTGCCAATTTCTTTTTTCTCTCACTAGAAGGCTTGTAATACCATGCAAATTTGATTTTTTTTTTTCAAAATCAATATACATGTACATGTACATGTACTCATGAACATCTGGAACCTTGGTGACATACAATTTACATCTTAAAATTTCCATATCAACATTGCTATTTCTTTTAAAGTCAAGTTGTATTCATGTACAGTGGAACTTTGTTAAACAAACTCCTTGGGACCAAGGAAATTAACTCTTTATATTGGAACCTTGTTAAACCAGGGGGTGTTTCATAAAGCTGTTCGTAAGTTACGAACAACTTTACGCACGACTGGCGATATGTTCTTGTGCTAAATGAGATATCCCAGATTTTCCCTGGTGTTTTAACATGTGGGACTGACTTTCCAATAACCCCAATCAATTTTGACAAATAATAAACTTTGCATTCGGATGCTTGTTTAACAGCAAGAATTTTAATCCACGAAGATCGGATTTCAACTTTAGCTGATGGGAATCAAAATGATTGAGAATCTGATTAGCAGGTACCAGTCGTGGGTAAAGTCGTTCGTAACTTTAGCTTTATGAAACACCCCCCAGGGCTAAAAAAAACCCTCAATAGAATACAAAGAAGTGAGACTGGAAAAGTACCTTCTTATAATAAAAAAAACTAGAGTTTGTTTTAACAGTCTTCCTTACAATGAGGTTCCACTGCAGTATGATGCATGTTGTAGTCAATGGACTATGTAGTCCCATGTGCATGTATGTGTGTGGCACCTTTCATTCGTGTGGTTTTCATCCATCTTTTTGTAATTCTCCGTATCGCATATAGCTCTCCGAATCCAAACGCATGCGGCGCTCTAATTTTGGGGCATGTGATTGCTGGCAACTGAGCTTCTGGGTCCGGCCGGAGCATCATTGAAAATGTGTTAGAAGACGTGGTCAGCCTAGCAAAAACTCCCTTTTGTTCCTAATCTAGCAAATAATCGTGTTTTTATACAGTTGATATTTAAATGGGATTCTTCTGTGAAGCCACCCAATGTGGGATGTTGAGCCGAAGATGCAAAACGTGTTTTCAGCAGAACAATCACGCACGGAAAAAAGCAAGGAAATATCAGTGTATGCTCACTATAGCTATAGACTGGAACCGGAAATATATGTGCCAACATCGTTGTCCCCGATATCGGCATCGGGAGCTGATATCGGCTGATATCGGCTATATGCGATAGAGAGAATTTGCCTCTAATACAACATAGCAACACACCATACCTGACACATACACTTAGCAGACATCTGATAAAAATCAAATCACATGCACACAAGACATTTTGCTTTTTCTAGCTTACACCATTTATCCAAAATATCAAAGGACAATTGATGAGAAATATACACACTAAACTATCATAACGTCAAAGAGAAACGATTATGATGTCGAACGAGTCTTTTATGTACACAACTTTTCTACTGCTGATACTTTGATTCTGGCTTTTCACAAGCCATAGAGAATACAGCTATGCTGCATTGATTGAAAGTCCTAAAGAGGAAAATTGCATTTGAGAAATAACTTTGAGTGAAAGAATGGATCCAAATGACGAGGTGTTGATATGCTGGACAAATGGTGGTAGGCTGTTGCTGTTGTTGCTGCTGTTGCTGCTGTTGCTCCTGCTGCTGTCGATTATTTTGGCTTCTTCTTGGGGCGAAGGTCATTGGAGTGACCACACTTCTTCTTGCGGCAGTTGGTTGCACGTGGGTGAAGACGGGCATAGCATCTGTGTGAGAGAACAACCCATGGTAAAATTCACATTATTCCATCAGTGTACCGAATCTGTTGTGTGCGGCACTGTTGCAATAACTTTTGATTAAAAATGAACGAGTCACATAACATAATACAGGTAAACAAAGTCCAGCTGAGAAGCCTGATGTTAGGAGCATCTCTGTACATTCTCATGGTAGAGAAATATTGGGTTATTATTGATGATAGGATCTTGTTAGGACAATGTTAAAAAATTTATCATCGAGAATAAAAGATAAGAAGAACACCCTTGCAAATATTTCATTCATATCCTGTATCGTTTGTTTGGAGCCAGAAGGGCGTTAACTCATATCATGTTGTACAGAGGTAACGCCCTTCTGCTCCAAACAGACGATATGTTGTCTTTTTTTCTTGGATTTATGTAATAAAATATACCACTTGCTTTTTAGCACTTGTAATTTTGAGGAACTTTAAAGCTTAGTAATGATTTTGGATTTAATGGTTCCACTTAAAACTTCTCATTATAATAAGGCAATTTTGCAGGTCCAATTTCTTTGTATTTCATTGTATTTTTGCCCCGATATAACACGGTTTCATTATAGAAAGGTAATTTTCCGGGTCCCGAGGAATTTGTTATAAGTTCCCACTGTATTCAATAGACTACTGGCCCTAGTGTAGAGGACCAACTTCCTACTGACTCACTTTCTGCAGATCTGCTTCTCACAGTTGTACTTCTGGGCCAGGAGACGTAGGGAAGGCTCGATCACACCACCTCGAAGACGAAGAACCAGATGAAGGGTAGATTCTGCAGAGATTCAACGACAATGCATCATTTTTTACATATGCATGTATAGGGTGCTTACCAACACGGCCTCACACAAAAAGCTGGATGAGGGCAAATTACCCTTAGTAAATTTATAGAACTCCCATTCTTTCCACTTAGTTTATCACCCACGGACCAAATCTTTACTTTAAAGATTTCCTTACAATTTGTTCATTTGTAATGAGAATTAGCTTAGGTTATAAACTAAGCTAAACTTGCAATATAAGTTGGATTGGAAGCAGGTGAACTCCTGAAAAATGTAACAACTTCTAAGATAATTGCAACATTTTAGAGGAAATTGGGGATTGAAAAATGGAACTCAGTAAATAGCAAGGACTTCAACTTTTGCAAAGCTCCCTACTTGGCCTACTTCTTACCTTTCTGGATGTTATAGTCTGAGAGTGTGCGGCCATCTTCAAGCTGCTTGCCAGCGAAGATAAGACGCTGCTGGTCAGGAGGGATACCTGCAAGTACAGATAGATAAAACAAGATATTAATATAAACATGGAACATTTTATGTAATTGATTTTTCCCCCTCATGAATTTCACTTTAATTTTGTTGTGCTCAGGGGGAAAAAAATTACATGCACTAAAAAATTTCCATGTTTTTACTTTCACACAAATTTCATGCCACGATTGATGAGCAAAAAATTCCTCACATCAAGATTTGGACATTTACAATCACCGAGTGTGCCAGTGAGGACTTCACTTTTACAACAGACAGGTCTTCCGTAATGCTGAAGACCTCCCCCAACTTCCCTAGTTCCGCCCTGTAAGAAAAAGTTATCATCAAAAATGAAGCATCCGAAAGAAGACTGGCATTTTTGCGATCTCCTGAAGGAAGCTCCCGTTGTACCATCAAATTTCACTGGTGTGTAACAAAGTTTGACCTGCCTCCTCCTGCGTAAAGAGCTGCCATGAAAAGCAACTAAAGAAATTAAAGGCAACCTGATTTTCAACCAATCAGGATTGCGTTGTTTTTTTTTACTTGTGTTTAATTTTGGGGGTTAAGTTTAAAATGCAACTTTTTATGCAAGAGGGCTCTGCACACATTAATTCAATTCCAACAAGTTGGAGTGTGCAAACTATGATGAAATGCACATGGACCTCATGACTTTAACTTCTACTTTCTGAAGATTTTAAAATTAAAGAATTAAGTGCCAAGTAGGGGTGGGAGTTTCGGGTATTTTTTCAATTCGGGAACCCGACTATTTTTCGGGCGGGTTCCCGGTTACCCGAAAATGATATAACACGAATTACAAGCCAATGTTTACCCCTAAGAAGCTACAAACACTGTGGGAAAACTCCTTTGTGTTTGGCAACTGAAATAAACCATTCGAGGAAAAAACAAAAACAAAAACAACAACAACAACAAAACAGGCAGAGGAAATCGCGTGGGCGCAAGACAGGATAGGCATAAGCCGCCTAAATCTAATCTGTAGAAATTGTCTACCGTCTAATCATGCCAGCGCGCCAGCGCCTTAGGTAGTCACGCGCGGTCAACAGTCCCTCGCACATGTTTATCCAAAATACATGAATGTACATGTACTTATAAAAAAGGAAGGGGAATACAAAGAAATCTTATGAAGAAAAACTCGTTTAAGACGATGATCATGATGATTCTTAATAATTTTGTACGGGCAGCTCTTGGGAATTTTGACATCGTGATCGTAGAGATCGAGTCACTTACTCACTTTGTTCATCGATCATCATAATCATCAAAGACATCATCATCATATCATCATTATCAAGATAATAACATCATCAAAACAATTATCTTCATCAGACATCAAATATCATCATTCATCAAACTCATCATTCATCAAAAAAAATCATCAAGCCAACATTTTCTTCTCTGTCCGACTGCAACTTCATCCTTTAACACACACATGCGGTTCCCTTTTGAAATTCGATCTGTTTATACAAAGCGCCTTTCCGCCCAATGCCGCCGCGGTATATGAAAGGAAAAAAGAAAAAAGAAAAAAAAAAGGCGCATACCTTCATTGGCTGGCTGGCATATGACTTGTCATGACTTGTTATTAACGGACCGCTCATGAAATGACGTCACAAGCCCAATTTTATGAATGAAAATGTTAATCGCGCGCACTGTAGACATCCTTTGCTTCTCACAGCCTTGCTTTTCACTTTCGCATGAACAATGAAGGATATTATTTTGGATATATCGTTCATGTATATACTCTTAATCTGATTTCAGTAATTGGTAACTTCTTTGCTAAAGTTTCAGGATATTGTGACAGTGTCAGATCGTGATCGTCGATGTTAAAAATACCTGTTTAATAGTGTACGAGTTGTGAGATGCCACGTGCGAGTGTGGAGCGACTGTTGAATATGCATGAGTTTGTAAACTTTACGCCCGTTAATCGCTCATAGACTTATCGTTCACTGCAAAGAAGGGGGAAGGGCACTAAATGCAAATTATGTCATGGGTTCAATGAACCAATGAGTAGTCTCCGAATAGCGGCAGTGAGCTTTGCTCTCTGTGTATACGAATGTGTAAGCTTATGTTTCACAGTGAGTTGAACGAATCAAAAGCGCATCACGGCAATGGTGCGCTAGAGCGCTACATGGATTTTTTTTTACATGTAAATAGTAAATGGCTGTTCGACGTTCATCTACCGCCTTGTCGTGTACATACATAGGTGATAATTAAATACTCATTTTCGGGTATCGGTTATCTAATATTTTGACCCGGGTCCCGAGGCTCTCGGGCGGGACTCGGGTACCCGGTTTTTAGTCCCAGCCCTAGTGCCAAGACAGGATTAATTGCAGTATTCATTTGTCAGACAAATGTAAAATTTTTTATGAAGTACTAAAAATCTAATTATAACATAAATTTGTAATATACCTGGATTAAAGAGAACTGTTGCTGGGCTAGCGCCACGAGCGTCCTTGGATGGTGGGTGCGCTCTATAAGTTTTCACCATTATTATTATTATTATTAATGTCGAGAACTACAGGTGTAAAATAAGAAATTCTAAAGTTATGGAGACTTGATTTCAGGCTAGTCTCACGTGTGCCTGATAATGACCAGTACATGTATTCATAAAAAGTGTGCTAACTTCAGTCCAGGTTTAAACTGGCAGATTTAGTCAGATTTATGGAGCTCTAACTTCCTCATCTTAAAAAAATTACTACTATTTTGTAATAAATGAAAAACTGCAGCTGATTCTTTCACCTCATGAGATAGTTTTACTATATCATTCATAGACATGAAATATTTGTAAATATTGTACCTTCTTTATCCTGGATCTTAGCCTTGACGTTCTCAATGGTGTCAGAAGGCTCCACCTCAAGGGTGATGGTCTTGCCCGTCAGGGTCTTCACGAATATCTGCATTTTGGCTACGCAACTGAAACAAAAAGAAAGATTGTTTATTAGGCCATTTCTTGCATTATTTCTTAAAAATCAGGGGCAGCATTCTAGAAACTATGTTATCTTTTATGTTAAATGTTTATGTAAGTTGATTGTCAAAACAAATCAAAATTAAGACAAGCCCTCGCTTTATTTCTGCGCAAAGCTGGCTGCATACACGTACATATTGAGAGACATCTAGCAAACACCAGTAATAAGTGTTTATTCCGTTCAAGTTTAATTTGTTCCGACATTTAACATACTTTCTACTGACATGAAAGATAAGTTTTAAGAATGAGGCCCCTGCAATGTTGGCTAAGCAACTTTAAGAATATGAAAGGCTTATCATTACATGGAAGATCCAAGTAAAGGAATCGCATGGAAATAAGATAATTTATCACCGAAAACATGAAAAGTATTTTCCTGAATTTCGGAGGCGTTTTTTTTTGGGGGGGGGGGTTTACCACCTCAACTACATAAAGAGGATGACTGCTGCCAAAATTGACACAGACCCACATACTGATGGTTCTCTGAGCCTGATGCCCTGCTTCGTGTATTGTGATGGTATTCAATGTTGCCAAGACGCTTCTGATTTTTTTCTCTTTTGGAGGGGGGGGGGGGGGGGGGGGTCTACAGCAGTTACAGCACCCATATTGAATGATGTATGCAGGTATGCATACATCATTCAGAAATGTATGAGTGGGGCCTAATATACTGTATCCCCCTAGCAGACAACAAAAGAATTGGCAGACAAGAGTCGACTACGAGTGAACTACCATTTAATTCATAAATTTGGTGGAAATAGCAATTAGCATGAAACTAGAGTCTAGACTCCTCCTTACATACTCTTTACTCCCCATCCATTTCAATTATCTCATAGACCCTATAGCAGTAGATGTAGGTCTAGGGGGTTGTCTTCTCACTTTTATAACAAATTATATATTTTGGTGATTGATCCACTTTAGTCTTCATAAAACTATGATATACTCGTAACTCGGGCTAATCTACCATTTGGTAACTGATTGTCGATGTAAGTGATGAAAATTTTGCCATGTATTATCAAATAAAATCAGAAAATCTGACACAAAGATTTGTGCCTGTGCATACATTTAGAATATTAAAACCCCATTTTTTACTATAGAATTAAAAAATATTGGGGGAAAAATGTGAAATATTAATTTTAATGGTTACCGGCAGGTTGAATGTTGTCCGAACGACGCCCCGAAAAAGCTTTCACTGCGCTCGTAGACCTGGAAGTGTCCCGTAATGTCATCGACCTACAGTCACTCACGCAATTTTCAGATCCACCATACGTTAGACAAGACCGCTACTGAATGCATGCAGAAGACGCACAATCAAAATACATGCGATGCCCGCAGCCCGCGCGCTTGGAGCGGTCTTGTCTAACGTATGGTGGATCTGAAAATTGCGTGATTGACTGTAGGTCGATGATATTACGATACGGGACACTTCCGGGTCTACGAGCGCAGTGAAGGCTTTTTCGGGGCGTCATTCGGACAACAGTCAACCTACCGGTAACCATTAAAATTAATATTTCACATTTTTTCCCCAATATTTTTTAATTCTAGGGTAAAAAATGGGGTTTTAATATTCTAAAGCTATGGTGAAGAGGAGATGAGAGAAGCTGGCTCACGGTAAAGGTGATTTTCAGGAGGTTCTTTAGACTTTAAAATGGCTGCTCTATAGCAGAGTGGAGTTAAAAAACCAGGCTCTGTGAAGAGTAGCATCAGCTTTTTTTTTTTTTTTTTTACTCTTCACAGAGCCTTCCAGGCTTATCTTGCCCCCCTGGTTTTTTTGTTTACTTTTCTCTCCATAAGGGAGATTGCCTCCCGTGTATGTATGGCTGCCTTGATGTTCGTGTTCAAAGTCATATTACACAAAACATCAAAATCAATCAAGCATGTCAAGCCCTAGACCGAAAAGTCTGTCTCTCGTTCATTAGCCTCTTAATTTTGACAGGGTCGGCCATTCACTTAGAAAGAGAAACGCTCACTATCACTCTGCTGTGCAAACTTTCTGAGAGCCGATCATCAGTCTGCATGTAGTCGTAAAAAGGCTTGTAGACCCCCCTTTTAATTATTTTTTTACAAATTGAATAGATTAGGCCTAGGCTCCAAACATTCACGAATCTGTTCACTTACCAATTTGACTGTTTTATTCCCTGTAATGCTCCTTTTTCAGGTAATTCAGGGTCCAAATTATTATCCATTTGAAAATCTTGCAGCCGTATTCAAACGGTTTCCACTGCGCACGAATGAAGATAACATCGCAGCCGTTCTAGTCTACGTACAAGGGAAAATTATCATGAAGGGAAAAATGTGATGAATTCATTACGAACTCGCACACATTTTTCCCTTCATAATAATTTTCCCTTGTACGTAGACTAGAACGGCTGCGATGTTTTCTCCATTCCTGCGCAGTGGAAACCGTTTGAATATGGCTGCAAGATTTTCAAATGGATAATAATTTGGACCCTGAAAGAATTACCTGAAAAAGGAGCATTACATTTACAAGGAATAAAACAGTCAAATTGGTAAGTGAACAGATTCATGAATGTTTAGAGCCTAGATCTAGGCCTAATCTATTCAATTTGTAAAAAATAATTAAAAGGGGGGTCTACAACTTTTTACAAGCCTTTTTACGACTACATGCCGACTGATCGTCGGCTCTCAGAAAGTTTGCACAGCAGAATGATAGGAGCGTTTCTGTCCGACCCTGTCAAAATTAAGAGGCTAATGAACGAGAGACGGGATTTTCGGTCTAGTCAAGCCTGTAATATGCCTCGCACAGCACTCAGAATCGGGCAAACGTCCAGCACTGCCATTGAACACGGCAGAGGCAGAGGCAGAGGCAGGCAATGGCACGACGCAGGCAGCAGCCAGAGCCGGTCCTACTAAAAGCAGCCAACAGCAGCCAACAGCAGCCAACAGCCGCCAACAGCAGAGTTGAAAACTAGCCGAAAACAAATCCCGGAGCAGCCAAGAAACAACCAAAATGCTCCTTAAATATTGCCAAGGCTATTCTGAATATTATGGTACGAAATCACCCAAAAATAAGTTATTTTAGGGCATAAAATCAGAACAAAATTATAAAAATTAAAATAAATGATCGATATGGTTGTTGGTGGCTTTTAGTAGATCGGACTCTTGGCGGCTCTTGGCGGCTTTGGGTAAATCGATTACCGTGTCTTGGTATACTGTTGGCTGCTGTTGGCGGCTTTTAGTAGGACCCGCCAGAGCAAAGCCACATGTCACTGTGCAGCTGCAACATGCATTGCCAGGTAGCTACACTACAGCCTAGTCCATGGCATGCATGGCAGAAATGGCCGGTGTATGACACGCAGTGTGTATTCTACTACACTACAGCTTACATTGCTACAAACAACTAACTTCAACAACTTCCTAACAGATCAATCTAACACCAAAATTCATTATAAACGAAAGAAAATGGGCTTGGACATTTATATGATCATTTTAAATGTTGTATATGTTTCATTCGAACGGAATTGCATGAAAATAGAAACATTTACTGTATGTAATGCGAACACGTTTCTTACTTTCGCAGAACTCCAATGGGAAAAAGGTCGCATGTAGGAAATTTGACGTTGAGGGCAGCATAAGTGCCCCTTTCCACCTCGATAAGCATATATGTATGTATGTAATTTGGTTTTTACAGACGTGTATCAATCAGATATGATTATTTACGTCTGGGACCGACCTTTAACGTCACCATCCGAAAGACGTGACTCAGTTTCGAACCTGGGTCCGCTGAATCAGTTTATAACTTCCACTGTTAGCTGGATTACAGGCGCACGCCACAACGCCTGTTGTGGTCCTTTCCTCTTCTGATAAATGCCCCCTTTATATATTTACCACTGTTTCTTACAAAAAGAGCCACATCTATAGCTTTAAAGGAGAATGAAACCCTCGGGGGGGGGGGGGGGGGAAATCAATTTTAATGAAAAGAGAGGATATAGAGAAGCAATTTTAAAACGGTTCCATCAAAATCGGTTGAGAAATGAGAAAGTTATGAAAGTTTGAAAAGTCTGAATTTACTTCTATGGCGATCCTCAAATTAGCAATGTTGCTTCAAAGTGACAGGTTAAGTAGGACAACTCTCCATACTGAGTACACAACATATGTTGATCATGAGTTCACAAAAAGACAAGCAGCATCTTTAGAGATAATGGAGAAAATATGAAATTTTGTGTACAAAACATTTGGAGAGTTGTCCTACTAAACCTGTCACTTTGAAGCAACATTGCCAATTTGAGGATCGGCGTAGAAACTAAATCGAGACTTTTCAAACTTTCACAACTTTCTCATTTCTTAACGGGTTTTGATGGAACTTTTTTTAAATTGCTTCTCTCTATCCTCCGATTTCATTAAACTTGATTTTTCCCCAGGGTTCCATTCTCCTTTAAAGAATCGGTGCGGCTTTAGTAACAGGTACCCATATTACTACAACTACAATGTAAGGCAGTGGAGCTGGAGTCAAGAAGGGCATAATGCCTATCCCCCCCCCCCCTCCCCAAGCGGAGGATTTCTCATTCCGCTCGCTCGAATGTGCCCATAATTTACACCAAGTAAGGGCATATATTTTCTGAAATTTCCCCCAAACTTGCTCGCTACGCTCGCTATAGCTCTTATGATAGGCCTACATAATAAAATCAATCTCATATAAGTACGTTGATATCAATATAATCCTAAAAAGAAAAACGACAGGATTAATGTATACAAATTAAAAGATTATTCGACATTCCCCCAAATTCATTTGCTGTTGTCATTGTCATATTGCTGTAAATAATGCACAAACAAAGGACTTCAGTGTTAGAAAAAAAGTTTGAAATATTTTGCTCGCTCGCTTCGGTCGCTCGCACATGGATCATTAGACCATCACACACAACTGCTAATTAGGGAAGCTTAAACAGTGTCCAGAACCACAATAAAAAGGAAGAAGATGATGCTTGATAATGGATTAATCCTGTTAATGAGACTGTAGGGTAATGCAATGTAACAAAATTGTCCCTTTTTCACTTTATGTTCACCCCTTGTAGGTACGTGCCACCTTTTTTCTCCAAAAGTGCCCTTTTTTGCTGGTGAGTTACGAGAAGGATGGGGATAAGGGAAGAAGATGAGCAGACAGAGAGAGAGACAGGGAAGAAATGCAGTAAAGAAGTGGTGACAGATATGCAGAGGCAGAGAGAAGAGGAAGAGGAGACAATAGGGCGGGAGACATAGAAGCAGGGGCGGCGCTACAGGGGGGGGGGCAGAGGGGGCGACCGCCCCCCTATTTTTCAAGTAGTGAAAAGAGAAGATAAAAAGAAGAAAAAAGAAGAAAAGGAGGAAGAAAAGGGAAGAAAGAAGAAAGAGGAGTATTAAAAAGAGAGGTCTTAAACATATAACTCTATATTACCCCTGTTATTTAATGGAGAAAAAAATATGACGTCATCTTTAGGTCGACTTGCCCCTCCTATCAAAATACCCTGGCGCCGCCCCTGCATAGAAGGATGTATGGTTGTTACAAGAGCGAGAGAGAGAGAGGAGCAATCGCGAGTAGGGGTAGGAAGAGAGAGCTGAGGGGAAGGAGAGAGCAACAAATAGGCAAGATAGATAGGGAGAGATGATGGAAAGGTAGAAAGATAGGGTGAAATGGAGGAGGGAGTATAGACAGAGACAGAGATAAAGAGCCAGGCATAGGCTGATGGACAGAGAGACAGAACGAGAGACAGGTTGAAGAAGGTGGACAGGGAGACACATGGAAGGGCAATAAAGGATAGATAGAGACAAAAGAAGAATGTGTTGGAGAGAGAGGGGTAGATGGAGAGGAAGGGGAGAGAGGGAGAGACAGAGACAGAGACACACAGATGAATTGAGATAGGAAAGGGGAGAACGTGAGCGAGGGTCAAGGACAGAAAGACAGAAAGGAAGGGAGGAGAGAGAGAGACAGACAGACAGACAGACAGAGAGATAGATAGATTAATACAAGATTTCGCATACTCTCTTAATACTTTTTTTTTAATACAGTCCAATCATCACAACTCACAAAGAAAATGAAGGAAAAGAAACATGTCTGCAGTTAATCAATATAATTATTAGCAGCAACAAGAATATATAGATAACTCTTTGCATGTTCTAAGCAAACATTTAGAAAATTAGAAAATTACATGAAATAACTTTTGTGAATAATATGTATATTGTATAGCAATCTGTTCATTTATGCATGTAGACAGAAAAAAATAACGTTTAAATCTTACCAGTCATACTGGTTTATAGAGTGTCTCGACCCTGCCGCTTTTAACACACATATGTCTATGGGGTTTCGCATACAATAAGCAGTGGGCCTCGGTTGTACAGGAAAAAGAGTATGTATTCCTAATTTGAGAGGTGTCTTCTTGAAGCTGACTATACGGGTACACTTTTATAGTTATAAGTGCAAATTTATGCCTGAAAATTATGATTATATCACTCTCAAAACAATGAAGCAAGAATTAGCGGGTCATCATTGTTTCTACTAGTTGAAAAACAAGATGGCGTTAAGAGGCCCGATTTTTAGTACACATTTTACCACTTTTTTCACACTTTTTGATTTAGTGGAATCTAGGTCAACCAAATCAAAAAAGAAGTCTCTTAATTTTTCCTCGTAGGCTTACTAATATTACTCAGGAAAGCTATTGTAGAGGTGTTGTGGATCAGTGGATAAGTCCCCGGACTTTGAACCACGAGGTCCGGGGTTCAGATCCCACCGCAGCACTAGCGTCCTTTGGTGTACATTTGCCACTCTCCACCCAGGTGTTAAATGGGTACCCGGTAGGATGCGAAAGTTAATGTCGTTTGCTTAGCAATGTGAGCGCCACGGCCCATTGCTGGAATACTCCCCAGGGAGTGGAGAATGTGCATACATTGTGTGCGGGCAAGCCAGAATCCGATGACCGGGGTAATAATATATCTGTAAAGCGCTTATGACATCTCCGATGTATTAGGCGCTATATAAAAGCGGAATATTATATTATATTATTATTATTATTTTCTGGATACTTGCATGATATCTAATTCAAAAGATATGCTAATTATAAAATTTCATAAAACAGTAAAAAAAAAAAAAAAAAAATGACAGATTTTCAAGTTGAACTCCATGGGACACGATCTGGCAATGGGAACATTAAAATTCGTTAACTAGACACTCGAGGCATTAAAAAAAAAAGAAGTTAAAAATGTAACTCGATGGTGCACGGGGACACCCATTTCCGTCTAGACTATTATTGTCCATAGTCTGTAGGTATCCTCTTCTGTGTGACTTTTTATTGACATCAATTACTGCAGGTTTCAATGTAGTACATTGTATATGATTATTACTCAATGTTCAGTGTCCGAGTCTCATCTTGGGTATATGCCTTGCCTTCACTGGACATTTTCAAACTCCTGTAGGAATGACTGACTTTTCAGGTAAAGAACCCACTTGATGTTAGGGGCTTTGAGAAAGACACTGACTGTGGTACAGTATGTGGTATATAGTGTGCAGTATGAAAGGTTACTTCATATAAGTATAGGCTTACGGGAACATTTTCCCGGAGGGGGGGGGGGGGGGGTTGACGCCTCTTGCGCGAAAACCAATCATCCTGTTCCTGAACAACAAAAAAAAAACAAGGCACTTTAAAGATAAAGTAGAGTTCTGGTCATGCAGTTATATTTTGAAAGAAACTGTCTGAAAGGAATTGGGAAAAGTTGACCATGTTGACCATGTCTACATATAAGAATATTGTTTTATACTGCTGTTGTTTTGGAATCATCAAAATAGATAAGAAATTGACCCAATGTACTGCAAAAAGAAATGGGTATATGGGACTACACACACAAGTGGCATGAATATTCGGTCCGAACGTTGCAGGTATTTCTAGTCATATTTCGAATATAAGAGTATTTGAAGAGCAATCCTTTTCAGGGGATGTTTCTACTATGGTGTTCTTCCAAATTGACATAAAAGGAATGAGAAAGCTCACAAATTATTTTTCACCTTTCCCAGAACTCAAGATTCCCTTTAAGATGACCCCCCCCCCCCAAAAAAAAAAGTTATTCCGTCAATAAGGTGCACTAGGCTAACACAACCACAAAATGTTACATGTATTGGGGCAACTCGCTCCCATGAGGATAGGAGGATATCTTTTTTGCCCGAAATCATCATTTTTCTAAATTTTGTGAGCGAGCGAGAAAAAAAGATTCAGATGGTATAATAATAATAATAATAATAATATTGGATATTTATATAGCGCTCATATCCACCATGAATGGTGCTCAAGGCGCTCCAATATTACCCCGGCTCTAGCTAGGCTACCGATTTCGGAGCTCACAGCATTCAAGGAATTCATTCCTGCCGGTACCCATTGAACACCTGGGTGGAGAGTGGCAAATGTAGATTAATGTCTTGCCAAAGGACAGTAGTGCCGCGCCGGGGTTCGAACCCACGACCTTCCCATCTCCAGTCAAGTGTTTAAACCACTCGACTACGACACCTCTACATGATATACATAAGATACATGATATTCGTCTTCTAAGTTAACTACACTAGATAAGATTATAACAATTATATATTCAGGCACCTGAATATCGGAACTTTAAAAATCCTTATGTCTATAAGTTTGAAAGGACGGACATAATTATAGTAAATTAAAAAGGCCATTTAATGATTTTTAAAAATGTATATAATAACGTTCATTTTATTGCTTATGTAGGACACCTTGTGTTAGTTCTAAGGGACCCCTATTTACAGACCCTTTCTCAAATACATTTTGAAATACGGGGGGGGGGGGGGGGGGGGGTCACCACATGATTTAACTTTTGTACCTGTCCGAAATGTCCGAAAATTTTCTGACAAGCAAAAAAAAAAAAAAAAAAGGTTATCACTTTTTGGGGGTCTAGTTTTCCTCCAAAATTCTCTGATAAGCAAAAAAAAAAAAAAAAAGAAGAAAAGAAAGAAAAAAATAGAGAAAAAAAAGGTTATCAGATTTTGTGTAGGGGGGGGGGGGGGACATTGTCCTGTCCCGCCCTGGATTTGCGCCCATGCCTCTCGTAGTTGAAAGGGAGACTTTTGATAATCAAAGGGTTGGTAGTTATAACAACGAATATAAAAGATGCATTAATGTTTGATAGAAAAGTGAAGGGGGCACTGCACCCCTGTTTCTTGCTCTGCATGTGGTCCTATCCTTTTCATATTTGAGGTTTACCCTCGTTTAAAGGTGATTTTGAGTTCCACTAATAATAGCACATATCTATAGACCAAACTTATCAAAAGTTAATCTAAGGGTACATTAAACACGATAAAAACTACTTTCGAAAAATAAACTCAAGGGCAATTTCAAAGGTCTATTGTACTGCCCATAGAAATCAGGTTCGGATTACGTAATACACCATTATAATGTTCGCACATTTCTAAAGGTGATAGGGCTATTGAAATTGTCTGGAGTTTATTTTTCGAAAGAAGTTTTTATCGTGTTATTAATCTAAATCTAATTTATGGATATAAAGTGATATGCAGAATTTATGCACATTTTTATTTTTTTATTTATTTAATTTTTTTAAAATTCTGAAATGTCTTGGGAAAAGTGGTTCATGCAGGTATCCATTTTAGAAAGAAAGGCACGTTTAATTAATTTACAAGTAGATTTCTTATGTAACAAATTACACCAAATTTGGAGTGAATGTAGATTGATGTATTATAAGCATACTCGGATAAAGAAGCAGGGGCGGATCCAGGGGGGCCCCTCCCCTGGCAAAAAAAAAAAAAAAAAATCACCCCCAAAACGCTGATGACCTTGCTTTTTTTTGTTGCTTGTCAGAGAATATTGGAATAAAAAGGATACCCCACAATGCTCATGAACCCCTTTTTTTGCTTGTCTGAAAATTTTCAGAATATTGTGCCCACTCCCTGACAAAATCCTGGATCCGGCACTGTATAAGAGAGAGAGAGAGACATCTCACATTGTCCCCCTGATCAAATGGTTTGCTGTTCAAGTCCTAGCCGCTGCACTAATGTTCTCTGGCAAGACATTAGTCCACATGAATTCGCCACTATCAACCCAGGTGCATATGTACCTGGTAGGTATAGGAAGATGTTCTTTGAATGGTTTCAACGTCTTAGGGCAGCTTGGCTAAAGCGAGGGTATTACTAATACTTTGCAGGCGCCTTGAGTATCCTGAGTAGTCTGTTTCTCTTTCTTACTCTGTCTCTGTCTCTCTCTCTCTTTCTCTCTCTCTTTCTCGTTCTCCATCTTTCTCTCTCTTGCTCTCCTTACCTCTCTCTCCCTCTTTCTCTATCTTGCTCTCCACCCCCCCCCCCCCCTCTCTCTCTGTTTCTCATCATGAAGATTTGTGGCACTTACATGAGAATATAAAGTACCAAACGTCAAAGTGAATTCTGTTCCCAACGGTGTAATTTAGTTACATCATTCATAATTCATTCAACGTTCATTATTATATCTATGTATAATGCATTTATGATTATGTGACTCAGAAATTCATGAATAATGGATGTTACGTTATATAGTTCATTTACGTTTCGCATGTAACGCCAGTTGAAATCAAAATTCTATATCATAATTAAGATAATCAATCTTCAATCTGGAGTATATGATCTTTTCCAAGATTCTAAATCAAACTGTTTGAAGTAGTATAAGTATCCATTTCCAGAAGAAGAATAATTTAATACCACAAAGTATAACTAAAAAGAAATTGAAAAGTTAGATAACTACAATCCCGGTAGGAAGTAATATCTATAAAACATGTTTCTTATGTAAAACTAAATGCTTAAACCACAAAAATTGTGTTAGGAAGAAATATACATTCAATTAAAGATTTTACAAATAATTCAGAAAAATGTTGACCGAAAAATAACAGCGACGGTTTACTGAAAACACTGATTAGCAGTCAACCAGCTGAATTGCTTTTTTTCTCCTTCATCGTATGACAACATAATGATTCTTCCATGATTACACAATACCGTAAAAATGACACACTTCTGAAGATTGTTCACACAAGATTATGTACTTGTGTTACATAATGGAAAAATAATGAGCAGCATTATGGTCATTCCTAAACTAAGATTATCATTGGAGATCAATTGCATTTGATTTTCGATTTTAAATAACAACTGGCTTGGAAAAATAAGCACATTTTTCAATTCAAACTATTACTTTTGACTTGCAAATGTTGAAAATTGCCTTCAAGTACATTCCAAGCTTCTGCAATGCAGCATGATGCATGATGGGGAAATAAGACGCACAGACACCTTCCAAATCCTGTTAAAAGATGGCGCTATTTATGAGGTTCAGTTTAGGGCACACATGAGTAATTAATCTGCTGCCGATGAATTTGGGACTAGCGTAAGTAAGATGACGTAATGGTAGCTGATCAAAAATATTCATATAAAATTGAATACTCGTCGGCTGTGAATCTTTTCTAGAGAAGTGGTGTTTGGAAGGCACATTCTTTCATATTTCACCCCTATGTGGAAGCTTGGACGCTTTGGTGTATTTTAGAGGAATTATTTGATCTGCAGTGCATTTCCACTGTTCCCAGCAGTGAGAAGTGTGTGTGTATGTGTGTGTAATTGGGTTTTTACAGACGTGTATCAATCAGATATGATTATTTACGTCTGGGGACCGACCTTTAACGTCACCATCCGAAAGACGTGACTCAGTTTCGAACCTGGGTCCGCTGAATCAGTTTATAACTTCCACTGTTAGCTACAGGCGCACGCCACAACGCCCAGAAGTCGTATATTGTGATTAGCCTCTTTTCAGCCTTCACAGTATTTAATGTAGCCGATTAAGTGCCCAAATAAAGTACCTAATTTTGTAGTATCATCAGTGTTGTAGCTACTCTGTAAATGAAAACGTTTTTTGTAGAGATTATTTAAATATATTACTTTTTGATGTGCTTCAATTTAACACGTGTTTCTATGGGGGCCCGAATTACTCGTGCGTGCCCTTTAAGGCGACTTTGAATTATTCTGAATCAGAACACTTATTTTTTTTCCTTCAAAATACAGTTCAGTGCGTTTAAATCTTCAAAACCAAATTATAATAAAAAGTTCCTCGAAATGTTTAATCTTTAAAAATAATTTATATCTATATTATTCAGGCGCGTAGCCAGGGGAGCAGTGGGGCGGTCGCCCCCCCCCCCCTCCCCAGAAAAAAAAACAAAAAAAAAACACGCCAACTGTTAAAAAAAAAAAAAAAAAGCGAGAGCGCAAAAGAAGGGGGGGAAGTGAGAGAGAGAAAAAGCCTAAAAATTGCTACGAGCCGTTATCTTTCTCTCAAAATTTGCTAAAACGTCAAAGCTTCCCTCCCTACGCCCACCCCTTTACATGTACAGTGAGATATTGCGTCCAAATAATTGAAAAGCATCGAACTAACTTTCCACCTAAAAAAAGATGCTACGAGCCGTTATCTTTCTCTCAAAATTTGCTAAAACGTCGAAGATTTCCCCTTCCCGGCACCCAACCCCCTGGGGATTTCTTATGTTCTTTTTTTTTTTTTTTTTTTTTTTTTTTGCACGCTTCGCGTGCTCCCAACCGCCCCCATGAAATTAAAACCTATCTCCGTCGTTGACATGTATAACTAAATCTAGTGCAATACTCATTTATCTGATCCTGACTAGAGGTCTGCACAGTGAAATCAATTTCACTGATTGCTCTTTCAAAATATGAAGTGACGTCTTGCAATCTTGCGTGCCCCTCTTTGTTTATCTTCTCCATATCCGCAACACAAGCACTCAAACCACATCTCATGTCATATGTCTTTCTAAAGATAGTCGATATGAGCCCACTGTCTAAGCCTGATATATACGCAATACAAGTAGGCCCAGATCCGACCATCAAAGTCGTAGAGGCTCGGGGCAGTGCGGATATATTACCCTCCTCTACTGTTGGTACATTCATTGTCGAAGAACTGCCGTGGTAGTATAAATGTATGTAACAAGGAGAATGGACTATGTTTCCCATGTATTGCCTTTGTAATAAGCCCCTGATGTGATAAACGCTCTGGGCATGATGACCAAGCACTTCGAGTTCGAAATACTTTGCCTCTTTCTCGAGCAGTTCGGCTTCTCTGGTTGTAATCTCCTTGAAAATACCACCATTTTTGAGAGAGTAAAGGACATGGAGAAACAAACCTTCATCCCTTTTTATGACGAAGTTTCCAGAGGGATCGACAGGGGTTATAATGTCTCCAAAGATCATCTTCGAAAATAACGAACAACTCTCTCTCAATACCTCATGCCGTCTCAACCTGTAAATTTTACCACTGACTACAAATCCAACCATTTTGCCAACCGTCTTCTTCTCCAAATCGATCTTTCGTTGCTCCTTAAGCGCTTTTTTTAATTCTTCAAGCAAATAGAAATCTGCCTCATCTTCTAGTATATCGAGCTCGTTGAATCCTTCTGGCAGTATGAGTTTACCTTTCCTCAAAAAGTTCAAAACATGACGAAATATCTCACCATCCCGGTCGATCATGTAGTTTCCTTGTTCATCTTTTGCAGACGGGACAGTGCCTTCCAGCAAACCAGCAAAGAAACTGTCTGGATAATGTGTCAATGTAGCACGTGATGTCTTGTAAACTTTACCACCAACATTCAAGCCAATATAGCTATCGGAGATCCTAAAAGGATCCATGTTGCTTCTGACAGCAGAATGTGTCTGGCTTTTTGGCTTTTTTTTTTTTGTTTTTTGGTTGTTTTCTTGGTTGGTTTTACAGACGGGCTTTGCGAGTAAATAGACATCAAAAATAATGTTGCATGTAGGTACTAGGTGGCGATAATATAACAAGGTGAAGTCATGTGATCCAGTCTCCTTTATAATAGCCTTGTAGAAAGAGATGTCCATGATAGTTCCTCTATTGTTTTATGTATTTTTGTCCCCTTTCTCTTAAGTTCAAGTCTCCCCTGAATATATGTTTGTTACGTTTCAAGGTACAACAAAATATTAACAGGTCCAGTCATTTATTTGGCTCATTGTTTGATAAATTGCTAACAATGACGCATTTAATGGAGGCTGACATTTTTCAACTGGGTATTTCCAAGGGGGAATTCCCCCTTTTGTTGTTGTTGTTGTTTTTTTTTTCAAGGGCGATGCGTTGCTGTCTGTGGGAAATAGTCATTGTGCATTTGTGCTTTCAGTCATTTGTATATCCTCATATGAACTACTTTACGGAGATTCATTGCAGGAGAGGTTGGGGTTGACCTCACTTGACACCCAGCGATCTAGGTCATGTACCTGAGTCATCGTGCGCGTATGATTATATAAAAAGGGGGAATCGTTGCACTTTGAGCAGCGTAGTAGTTATTACCTCAAGATGAACATTTTCACAATATACT
This sequence comes from Heliocidaris tuberculata, assembly GCA_025618425.1. Lineage (NCBI taxonomy): Eukaryota > Metazoa > Echinodermata > Echinoidea > Camarodonta > Echinometridae > Heliocidaris > Heliocidaris tuberculata. Next base: position 45,564,914 of record CM046833.1, read on the forward strand.
CCACCACTGCTCTTGGCATTTCCTCTATTCCAATAGGCCTATATAATCAAATACTTATGATTTTTTCTAATATCTTGCCTTGTCTATAGCTGTACAAAGCACGAATAAATCAGATTACCCCCATGGTACAATGGCACGATCCAGTGAATGTTCTTCAGTTTTTTTCCCCACTTAAAACCGTAATATCCAACGATATATTTTTGATCCAAATGTAACCAAAGTAGAAATATAAATTCGCATAATGTAGTCTTGTCTACAACTTGTATATGCATCACCTCCTAACTCACACATATATCCACAAATCAAGAAAAACACGTTAATATCATAGAATGACAACAAACAGTGGACGAGCAGCGCAGACCATACCGCTTCACAGGCGTGCAAATCCGTTCGTCCGTACACCAATGGCCTTACATGCACTACAGATGCGACACGTTCGTGAATAAATTACATTGGATGTGACTAAAAATAAAAGCCAACTTGTGAGTGAACAGCAAAAAAGCACTAATTTCCCATTGACCAATCGGAATGAATTTCTCTCCACTGATAGAAAATTAGCAAGAGTTTGGTATGCGATCTGATACAATACATCACCTTGTTCAGAATTCCCGACTGATTGAATGAGGCGATGTTGGAAAAAAATAGGGGATATTGCCTCTCACTGCCATAGGGAAAGGGCTGAGTTGAGTGTTGAACACTCTTTTAAAACGCAAAAAGGCATTAATTTACTCACAAGTTACCTACAAGTTATTAATGCTACACATGATAGGTAATATTGTGTAGATTATTTATCCGGCCGATCTGGGTACAAATGTCAATTAGTTCTAAGGCCTTCGTGTAATTTTATGGATAGTCTCTCAAACTGAAACATGTTTTCCCGTGTTATAGGACCCGGTGCGAAGTGCGCTGAGCAAATGCACGCGAGTTGTTCATAATTATGAGGAGTAGTTTTAATTGGCCTTTTGTGAATAAAAAAAAAGTTTGGAAACTCAAGTTTGATCGATTATATCTCTCTTATCATGGCATAATCATTGCTTTTTTTAGTATCATTAAAATGTGTGTTTAATCCTCTTTAAAAGAATACCATATCTGTTATGATTTTGCAGTCATGGAATGGGCAGTACATCAGAGTAACGGGTAGGGTCAGAAGTGAAAAGTTGCAAAATGCACGGGTAAGCACTGGTATTGTTACGCAGAGCACCCTCCTTTCTATGATATAAGAGAATGTGATTTTTATAAATGACTGGAGCAGTGGCGTAATGAACCAAACAATTTGAGGGGCTGAACAAAGGCATACGCGGCACAATTTGTGAATACTTACGAGTGAGCTAAGCGAGCGAGCAAAAAAAACAACCCTTTAATCTTTTTTAATGAAAATGTAATTTTGTCATAGATATAGACCTATATCCGGTAGGTAAATTAATTTTTTTCCTTTTTTCCCCCCTCCCGTATGAACTACTTTCCTGAGATTCGACGTTGACCTCCATTGACACCAAACGATCTACGTCATGCACATGAGTAGTTGCACTTTGTGTGATCATCGGTGCCATCGGGCATTTTTCGTCTCTTCTTGTTTCCTTCATATTGTCTTCGTGAGCCGAAAAAAGCCCGATGGCACCGATGATCACACAAAGTATACGAGGATGAGACGATTTGACAAGATGCCCTCACGATGGCCTTACGAATTGCAAAATGGACACACGAATTCAACACGAAAATGAACTTTCGCAAGGTCTTCCGGCAATTTTTTCGCATGCCAAAGACTTTGCCACCACTCACAAAGTTGCTGCCGGAGCCTGAGACACTCAACCGGCGGTCATACGATGGCTTACGATGCCCTCAATGATATGGCCCGATGGTTATACGATCAGAGCCGAATTTGAACATTTCCTTTATCGTGTGTCCATCTTTGCTCAATTTCGGGACAGTGTGACGCCTGCATAATATCCGATCAGCAATTGAATTTCCAACGCGTACGGTCGGCTGAAGGTTTTATACCATCGGGAGGTCATATCCTAGTTCGAACGCATCGTACTCTCATTACGACGTCGTGTAGCCATCGTGTGGCCTTCGTCTGTCCTTCAGGTAAACTTTTAATAAAAATTCACATATTCGTGTGTGGTTCTGGTGCCATCGTGTGACCTTCTGTAGGCATCGTACTTGCTTCGGCTGTTGATTGGCTGTTGACCAAGTTCGGGACAACTTCGCGCGAAATTGAAAATTCCATATTCGTATGGCCATCTTGTCTCAAGTTTGGGACAGTGTGACGCCAGCATAATCCAATGGTCTTGCAACTATACTTGCGACAAGTTCGTGACTAATGTGACCAAAAATAAGAAGCCATTTGAGAATGAACAGCAAAAGTGCACTAGATTCCCGTCAACCGATCAGAATAATCTTTGGATCACTAGTTAGAAGATGTCATTAGCCACGATTTGGTATGCGAAATGGAGTCGGAATTCCCATTGAATTAGGCGATGTACGGTCAAAGTAGGGGAAAATGCACTCACTGCCATATATATAGGGAAAGGTCTGAGTTGAATGTTAAACCCTCTTTTTAAACCACAAATGCAGTAGTTTCCTCACAAGTAATTTACGGGTTATTAACACTACATGATAGGATATAGTGTGAAGATTATTTATCCGGGCAAAATAATGTCAAATATTAATTTGTTTTAAAGCCCTCGTGTGATTTTACGGATAGTGTAATAGGACGTAGTGCGGAGTGTGCTGAGCAAATGCACTATAGTTCTTCACATGCCCTTTCCCCCTTTTTTGGCATGGAACTTGGGGGGAGGGGGCTGCTGCAGCTCTCAAGCCCCCCCCCCCCCCTATCAGTACATCAGTGCTGTGGGGCTACTGTTCCCATCGGATCATTCATGAATGCCAATTTCTAAAGAATCCTGAAAATTAAATTCATTCATTATCTAAGTTTCAAACATGAAAATAAACAAGAAAAAATTACTTTAAGCGTTGAAGTTTCTCTCGTGCTAGTTTGTTTTTGTTTTTGTTTTTGGGGTGTGTTTTTTTACAGAGATGAATTCATTTGAAATGAAATGTATTGCATGTTTGTTTGAATGCTCATGCATGTTTGTTTGAATGATAAAGCATAATTGTTTTAGTGCTTGCATGTTTGTTCGACTTCATGCATGGTTTTTTTTTCAGTGCAGTGTGTATGTTGCTCATGGACGATCATCTGAAACACTCTTCAAAGAAAGAGAAATGCACAGACGAACAGGACTAATGCATTTTGCAACTTTTCACTTTTGACCTTGCCTTATTTTGATGTACTGCACATTCCCTGACTGCAAAATCATAACAAATGGGGTATCACTTTAAAGAAAAATAAATAAACTTGTTAATGATACTTAACATAGCGATAATTATGCCATGACAAGAGAGATATAATCGATCATACTTGAGTTTCCAAACCTTTTTGAGGGGTTTATTTTATGTTTAATGATAGCTCTTTTGACTTAGATGTAAATAATTTTCATCCCTTTTAGTCCCTCTTTCTCTCTCTCCCTCACCCAAGTATACTCATTATGAATTAGATCTTTCGATTTTTAGATTGTAAGAACTAGCGTATTGGAAGGGGGCAAAGGGGGCAATTTTTTCCCCTGACAGATTTTCAACCATGAAAAAAAAAATGATACCTGACTCTTTCAATTATTATGAAGCATTTGTAACCGAAATGCTCTTAAAACCTCATGAATAAAGAGTAAAAATCATTGTTAAAAAATTTTCTTGCTTGATCGCGATTCGACCTCACAAAAGAATGTTGTTAAACAGACCTTTATAAGCCAAACGTCAAAAAGGTAAGGAAAGCTACTATTGGGGCACGTCAAGCCAAACAGAGCGATTTTGAACACCTCTCTTACATTATGAATTGAAATAAATCTGAAATATCTTCAAACATACTAATAAATAGTTTAAAAAGAATTAAACACAGACATTCTCAATTCAAAAGCAACTGAGGCAAAACATATTGCTGGATCACTTTGCTCGCTCGCAGATATCCATGACTCGTTGTGCTTTAGCTGATGACACAGCAACAGATAATCAAACAAAGTAAAATCAAAAGCTAAATTTGCAAATTATGAAAAGATGGGTTATAGGAACATCCGACGTCCACCCAATTAGGGCCTGGAAAGGATTTTTCTGGATCACTATTGGCTCAGATGTCCCCCTCCCCCCCCCCCCCCCCCCTGAAGCGAAGGCCCAGATACACCACTGGGTGTAAGCATTAACAAAATGAAGAACTGGTCTAACATCTTCAGTGCTAAATTATCAGGGCCCTGTTTCATAAAACTTGTCATCAATGACACATTGCAATAACTGTTGTAAGCTACTGAAAATCCTTGCATCTGATTGGCTGAGAGCAAATTCGTCGGTAAAAATCACCGACAAGACACTTGATGAAACGCCCCCAGATGTTCAACATTATTAGAAGAGGACATGCACGTACCAATGTGTTTGAAATGAAGCACTATACTGTAGAGGGGTGAAGGAGTGGTTACATATATGCCCCAAGCTGTGACAGTACTCACTGCAGTGCAACATACGTGATCTGTGCATGTGACAGTGAGTGATTTTGAAATTTTCTGCATTGTGAGAAAAACCGAAAAGCCCTTAATGATTTATTACACAGTAACTTAGATCTAACTTTCAAGAGATCTGAATATAAATTCTAATTTATGACGGGGTTGACATGTTAGCTCTGAAAATTTTAAGAAAATGCAGTATAACAACACTGTAATGTACAGCCTCCATTCAGTGCTAAGTTCCACATACCAAAATGCAAAATTTATTTATTAGCTTTGTTAATAGGTTTGCCAACAGTAAGACAGGTTTTCTTAACTAACTGTGTATCTGCCCAGTTTGACTAAACACATCCCTTAATCATATATTTTTAACGATTTGACTCCTCCAGCTCAATGCTCCCAGGCCAAGCTGTGCCAGTGGTCTGTTGTAGACAGTTCACACGTTTATATTGTGTATGACATGTATTTTACATCTCTAATTTAAAAAAAAAATCATAATCTATGTAACTCAGTTATTTTTTTTTTTACTTTGAGGCCACCAACGACATCAAGCAACTCGCTCATGATGATTGTCTCCTGCGTTCACAGGAGTCAAATCGTTAAAAATATATTCTGTTAATTATAAATATGCATCACATATGCATGCTTTTTTGTATTATAGAAGTAAATTGTTAATGTCTGAAAATGTGTTTATATATTTTTATGTAATATTAGATTATTTTGTATCATGTTATTGAACGCATAGATAAATTTCAATAAAAAACAAAAAAAAAAAACAAAAAACAAAAAAACAAACGAAATGACCAATATAGGCGAACAGTGTATTTGTAACAGTTGTATACAGAGTTCTTTCTCTTAACATCATATCATGCCATCTCATATATTCTGATCTTTTCATCTGTATATTGTATCACATATTGCCTTCACTTGACACGTAATGTTGTTTAACCCTTTCAGAACAGGAATTATTTAAGGGCTAAATTGATCACATTTTGTTCTTCAAATTGGCAACAATAACATTTTTCTTTTAGTTCTGGTTCAAATAAGGTGTAATGTCTTTGAAAACAACATACATGGTCTAAAAAGTTGTCGAAAAGTTGAAAGAAATTGCCAATTTTGATTTTAAAAAAAATTAAAATTCTCAATGTGTTGACAATATAAAGATTTTAAAGCTTATTATCGTTTTTAAAATTCCTGGCACCAAACGCAACATGATCATGCAACAAAAATGGACAGAGTGCCTGCAGAAATTTTTGCTCTTTCTACTCATGCATCTGGTATATATTTTTTAAAGCTCTGAATCAAAAGTTATTGAGCCAAACCACAAAATGTGGTCAATTGTCTCGAAAGGGTTTTTTCCCCCTTTTTTTTCCCCCATTTCTAATGAAATTGTGTTCATCTATACCTAAACTACATGTAGTCTACTCATGATGTCACGCTATTTTATTTGAATGAAGCGGAACAATGTTTTCTAATCAGATATGATGCCCATATAATTACCCCCCCCCCCGAAAAAAATCTCCACAAAGCATAGTATTACCATTTAACCCACCATAAAAAAGAAGAAAATTGAAAAACAGCAACAAGCGAATGGAAGCCTTAGAAAACTGTGTACTTTTAGTCGATCTAATAATACATTTTTTTCTCTCTTTTCATTTATTCTGCATAAATTTCTCTCTATCTAGTCTGTCTCTCTCTGTATCTCTCTCTCCTTCTCCCATTCTCTCCCCTGCTCTCTGTCTCCCATACCCCATAGTCGCAAATGTTTTGGGGCTGTGAAATGTCCATTCATGTTACCTTTCTTTTGATATATAAAAGAAATTCCTTCAATATTATACTAAATTTTTATATGGAATTTTGTGACCGTTCCTATTCACCCTAACATCGGGGTGAATAGGAACAGAATGGGAAACTATGAAATATATACTCCTTGTATACAAAAAGACTTAAATTTATTGGGGAAGGGGTTTGGATTAAATAGGTATTTGAAAAGACAATGGCCCGTATTCTCGAACATGTCGAAAGTGGCCTAAGTTAAGCATGGCTTAACTTAGGCCGCTGATTTATGGAAAGCCATTCGTCAACCTCTAAGTCCCGTATAAATTACTATATTTATATAACAAAATAAAGAAACAAAATTATTTTCTGGCATGAGATGAGCATCCAAAATCAATTCTATTATGTCGGTGGTGTATTTGCATTTAGTTCCAGAACTACGGTGATTTTGTAGGATTAAAAGAGGCTGACATTTGGCTCTCCATAATTTGGTGGCCTAAATCTACACACTTAGGCGGGGGCTTAAGTTAGGAGCCTTTCGAGAATAAGGGCCAATGCTTTTAGAAGCATCGGAAAACATTATAAATTTAAATGACAAATGCCTATCTTTGAAATCACAACAGGCATGAAAACTGTCCCGTGTGTTATATTTGTTTTAATATTATTTGCATCGTGGCTTTAGAGCAAATTGATTACAGAAATGATAGGGAAAACAAGTTTTGCATATATGTATAATATTATTGGCAGTAAGCAATAGCTGTTTGGTCATTGCAGGGAGGGAGGGCAGGGGTGGGGGTGGGGAGGGGGGGGGGGGTTGAGGGGAATCAGTAAACCAGTATTTGAATTTTCGTACTTTTGATTAACGTAATGGCCCGTGAGTTTTTAATAGATAATCCTATTCGGAACGTGTGTTGATTTTCTTTAGTTTAATTTAATAACTTATTGAGTGAAATAACATTTAGCGAACTATGCCAGAAAGGGTGTCGGGGCTCTTAGGCCTGGAAATGACACTTCTAAGAATGCCGTCAAGTTTTTTTCAGGCTTTTCTGTTATTCATACCTCAATCTATATCTAAAATATCATTATTACTGTGGTATACATGATATATATTTAGGCGCTTTAGGTATGTTTGGCATCAGGAAGTATGAATCATAATTGGTTGTCTGTTCCTATTCACCCTGGTTATTCATGATTTTTTTTTTTTAATAAGAAAAAATAAGAAAAAATATGTAAACCAGACCATATCTGTGAGGTCTTGATGCAAAATCTGAAGATTCAATTCATAAGGTCTTTTCCACATGTAAATTTTAGATTGATCACTGGACAATGAAACCAACGTTACCACTGGATTGAATGCAGTATTAACAGGTCTTTTAAGACTTAATTTGGAGTTAAAACTCCAAATTAAAGATTGCATACTCAGTAGCAATATTCATTTGGGGTCTCTTTTATTTACCAGTGAGTGTTCACCCTATATAGTGCACTTGCGTTAATTTCAAATGCTGAACGAAAGAAGATCGAAAATTGAAACCTACGTCGTTACGGTTACAGTATATGCAACCTACGTTACAACATTGTCCACGTGCTGAATAGCTTATTGCATGAACTTTTCATTTCAATGAATTTTATATTGTTAGTTATTGCCAAGAATACAAAGCTAACAACTTTAATGTAACAATGAACTTTTAGCTCAACTGCTCTTGAGTAACATAAACACACACACATGCTACTGATGCGATGCGTTAGCATAATGGAATTCAGGTGGTGTCATTAACAGTTGCTAGGCATCCCGGGACGCTCGGTGGCGCTATATAACAGTTGTTTGCTATATCTGTATATAGGGATCGGTTGTGATTTTACTGATTTTAACTGAGGTTGTAAAATGGTCGGTAACGTATGTTTCAGTAACGCATGTTCCATTTTAAGTTTAGTATGATTCGCAAAAACATGTATGGTCACTAATGAAACCAAATTATTTATCTCAGACATGGTTACCGTGTTCTTACGTTTGGTAACTTTCGCATAGTCATTTCAATATTTAGTTCCGAAAAGGGATGGTAACGTAGATTAGTTTTATTGGTTACATGGTCGTTTTTCCGAAGGTTCATAATTCCGAGGGTTCATAATTCCGAAGGTTCGTTACTCCGAAGGTTCGTAATTCCGAAAATGAAAAAGGGGTCATAATTCCGAAAATGAAATAGGGTTCGTAATTCCAAAAATGAAATAGGGTTCGTAATTCCGAAAATAAAATAGGGTTCATAATTCCGAAAATGAAAAAGGGTTCATATTTCCGAAGGTTTGTAATTCCGAAAAGTTATGTAAGACTCTGTAAATGCATTTTTCTGAATTACGAACCTTCGGAAACATGAACCCTTTTTCATTTTCGGAATTATGAACCCAATTTCGTTTTCGGAATTACTAACCCTTTTTCAATTTCCGAAATACGAACCCTATTTCATTTTCGGAATTACGAACCTTCAGAATTATGAACCGTCTTTCATTTTCGGAATGACGAACCTTCGGATAAATGAATCAAATGTTCGGAATTATGAACTTTATTTCACTTTCGGAATTATGAACCCCCTTCTATGGGAAATTTGTTTTTCGGAATTACGAACCTTCGGAAAAAACGAACATTCGGAAAAATGAGTACCCCCCCCCCCTATTTTTTTAAAATATTAAACATACGGTTACAAACACGCTTATATATGCATCATTTCCTCCAAAGTGGATACTCAAACAGCATTTCTATTCTTAGGAAATTGAGATGAGGTATTAGTCAGTGGTTCCGACGAAAGAAACATAGTAATAAAGAAAAAATAATAAAGGGAAGGTTATATGCTAAGGTAACGTATGTTTTATGGACCTTTGCCACAAAATTTCATTCATGAAATATTTAACTTTGAAATATTTAATAGACATTATCCTTTTTTCTTGTGCGCCAACAAATCAATTTGTTTTTATAACACTATTTGTAAGCATGCAATTTTTTTTTCACGAACATCGCACATAATGTCATATTAGTAATTTGCGACAATGAGGCTTTTGCCCAGTACGCAATATATATAAAAGTGTCATTTCTAACATGTATGTCTAAAATGATCATGTCCGAGTCCTCAGATTTTCAGAAGTTGAAGTCCATAACGTGTTTAGGGATGTCATATTACTGCCATTCACGATAGCTTGCGAAAATATTAAATATTCTTAATTGAATGAGTGCGACACGTTTTTCCTTAATTGTACACTGCGGATATTCTTTAAAGCACATCTCTAATTGTTACCATCGGTGTTGTTGTTTTACTGAGCAATTTATGTTATCTTATCATTATTCAGCGACAGCGTGACGTCTTTGGTGAATCGTCGCGACTCTTCTATCGAGTTTTGGTAGGGATCGATTTGTTTGGAGGTATATATTATCAATTACATTTCGTGTAAAGGGCAATTCCACAGGTTGATGGACATGGACCTTAAAATTTGAATTTGGTATTTCACTAATCTAGGAATCCTTTTGTGTGTGCGTGTATGCTACATAATTGCAGAAAGTTGCAAAAATAATTGGAAAACCTATCATCAATGGTTTACTTTTTTTAAAGTACGAGTTAGAAATGGTAAAAATTATCTATTTTACACATTCTTTTTGATATTTTGCCTATAAATTATTCATTTTTGGATTGTTTATCTGGGGATAACATATTCAAAGTTTTTTTCCCAGGATTTATATAAATATCAAATTTATAACGTTCATTGATCATTTTTCATTGAAAAAAACAAACAAAGAAGAACCTTAGTCGTGTACATGAAACTAAAGCTGCTGCTATATCATGGGCAAAATGTAACGTGAGTAACCATAATTCCTATGAAATCTGCAAAAATGATGGGTCCTGTATTTTGCAGTTGTCACCAAGTGGATTTTTCCCTAGCCATGGTTCTTTGAAAAGGGTAAAATCATTTTTCAAGAAATCCTCATATTAGCACAATTTTCATTTAAATATGAAGTTGAGTTCTGGTCATGCGACTACATTGTGAAAGAAACTGTCTGGAAGCAATTGGGTAAGGTTGACCATGTCTAAATAAGAAATGGTGTATACTGTAAGGTTTTGGAATCATCAAAATGATAAATCAACCCAAACTCGGTCAAAAGCACATCGACCGCGCACAGAAATTGGTATATGGGACTGCACACAGATGTGGCAGGAATGTTCGGCCCGAACAATCGGGCTATTTTTTGGTCATATTTCAAATATAAGGGCATTTGAGGAGAAATCCTTTCTGGGGACATTTCTACTATGATATTCTTCCAAATTGACATAAAAGGAATGAGAAAGCTCACAAATTATTTTTAACCTTTCCCAGAACTCAACCTTCCCTTTAAGCCCTCTTTGCATTTTATGCATGTCCAAATTATTCAACATGAGTAACCGATAGATTGGGCTAGCAGTAATTACACTTTCTCTTCTAAGGTTTTGATTATATACATAATTATATACATATAGGTACTCCAATATGTATATAGTGGCGCAAATCCATTTTGAAATTCGGGGGGGGGGGGGGGGGTCACCACATGATTTAACTTTTGTACCTGTCCGAAATGTCTGACATTTTTTTCTGACAACCCCCCCCCCCCCAAAAAAAAAGGTTGTCACATTTTTGTTGGTCTAGTTTTCCTCCAAATTTCTCTGACAAGCAACAACAACAACAACAACAACAACAACAACAACAACAACAAAGAAAAAAAAGAATATCGCATTTTTGGGGCTTTAGTTTTTCTCCCAAATTCTCTGACAAGCAAAAAAAAAAAAGAAAAAGAAAAAAAAAAGGTTATTCAAAAAGGTGGGGGGGGGGGGGGAGATTCGCCTATCTTCAAAAGGTGGGGGGGGGGGGGGACATGTCCCCCTGTCCCCCTGGATTTGCGCCCATGTATGTATGCATTGTGTTAACTTAAACTGATTTCAGCTGATACCTGTAATAATGATAATAATAATAAAAATAATAATAATAATAATAATAATCATCATCATCATCATCATCATCATCAAACATTTTTGTATAGCGCATAACACATAGGCAAATTTGCATGTCTCTATGCACTTTAAGAATAGAAAACAAGTTTATACAAGAAAAGAAAAAGAAAAAAAGAAAAAAATGCACTGGGTTCATGTTTCTGACTATTCATAAGTGGTGAAAAAATATGTTTTCAAGGTACTAATGAAGGTGTCATATAGGTTCCTATAGTTTTGAGTTGTTCTGGCAATTTGTTCCACAAAAAGTGGCTGCGTATGAGAAAGACCTTTCCCCTTATGACTTTGTCATGGTTTGTGGAACACAAAGCAAAGACTTGGCACTGGAACATATCATTCTTTCTGGTTTATACGGAGTTAACAATTCAGTAAGATAGGAAGGAGCTAGCTTTTGTAAACAGTGATAGGTTAATAAAAGTATTTTGAACTGGATACGAGACTTAATGGGCAACCAATGCAGATCTCTTGAGACTGGTGATATTGACTCATGCTTGTTTGTCCGTGTAACAAGTCGCGCTGCAGAATTTTGAAGGAGTTTTAGTCTTTGAATTTGAGAAGATGGAAGACCAAAAAGCAAACTATTACAGAAATCGAAATGGCACATAACGAAGGCATGAATTAATCATGGAATAACCATGGAAATTCTATTTTGGCTTATTGCATGTTCCTAAGGAGCCTCTGTTTTTTTTTTTTATATTATCCTCCGTTAGCGATAATAAGACTACTGCGGTACCACAGTTTGGTCTCACCAATACGTTTTGAAATATGGTTATGCATTGAAATGGTTTTTCCAGCATCCCTGAGTAGGTTCGGTTTTATACCCAAAACTTCAATGTATACATTGGCATGCTATTACTGTTCGAAAACAACTGAAAACATGAAATTTAGTGTATCACCGCTGGATCGCTTTGAAATCACTGTGGCATTTGATTTCGGCTCTGTGCCCGGCTGATTATGAATAATTTTGAATCTTTGTTCTATGAAGATATCCATACGCCAGTCGCGCGCCGTGACTGTTTAACAAGTAGTACACACACCTGGTGAAAACAGGCCCAACAATTATCGTTGGGTTATGAACATAACTGACATTTAATTATTAATTCGCTTCACATTTGGTCTGATCCAAGTTCTAGGATGGGCTAAATACTAAGTGCAATGATGACATAGCCTTAAATAAGTAACGTATGGTACAAAATTGTTTGGACTTGCCCATGATTTAAATGGAGGAACCTATATAATTAACGCTGTTATAATAAACACTCATTATGACTCGTTAAATATGCCAGTCTCACCTCGGTGCATTCATTGTTTTCTTACCGTGATAAGGCTTCGATAGAACAAGGTAATTTCCTTAATCCCAAAGACTTTGTTATCACGAGGTATTGTAACACGAAATAAGTACACTTTGACGCATTCATTTCCATCTAAATCCCACCGAGCGGTGATTAGTGTTATTTTCTTATTCAGTTCACTATTTCCCATTACAGAACATTAAAAGCAAAGTCACAGAAAGACGTGCATAACAAAAAGAACACACACAAAAACCTTATGCCCTTATATTAAAACAACAGATAACTGTTCATACCTAAAATTATTAAATACTACACAAGAAAGTACACAAAATGGAGAATACACTCTCATTACACTTTTTTAAATGTTACATATAAAGAGCGTATGTGGGAAAAAGTAAAGTGGAAAAATCTTCACACATTAGAAGCGAACAAAGAATTTGAAATCTCTACCTGACATGCACTTTCATCTGAATAAAAACAAAGTATCCAAGGCCCACACAAGTGTAAAATGTTGTCAACTCTTACATAAAGTATTATCCAAATACATGTATATATATATTAGTTTTACCCAAGGGGTAAAAAGGGATGCGATCTTTCTTGTTTGACGGACAAAAGGTGCCCCCACTTCCATTGTCCAAGCCCGAAATTCCGCCACCTCTGTATCGATATCTAAACCACAAAAAAGAAATAGCAATTTTCCAGAATACAGTTACCTTTCTACATTCTAGCATCATATGGTGTGTTATTTCAATTGTTTTGCAGTCTTCACAAAAACCATTATTTAATACTTTCCATTTGTTATATCTCGATGGCTTAATCATATGCCAAAATTAACCACAGACACAGACACACACACACACACGCGCGCACACACACACTCACACACACCCGCACACACACACACACACACATATATATATATATATATATATATGTATATATATATATATATATATATATGTATATATATATATATATATATATATATGCGATTGTATATATATGTATATATATATATATATATATATATATATATATATATATATATATAATGAAAGAAATGATTACTATGAGACGGTCGAAGCTTTTATTATCCTTTATTTGTCAAGCTTTTTATCATTTTTTTTACAATATCGACACGATACGATACGATATGCCTTCGTCGACCTCCCATCAATCTTCCTAATTTCTGGGGGTTTTTTTCGTTTTTTTTTTTGGTGGTTGTCACTCCATGTCATTATAACGTGACCCCTACCTTACTCCAGGGACGCTGTATATTCTTGAAATCATCGAATTGAAATGTACTTTTAGAGATATTATGACATTTTAACACCATCGGCTTGCCTATATTACTTACGTAAGTCTTTGGTTTCAGTCCCATTCTACTATCTTCGGGTAAGTTTGACCCTTCGTTCATTTTACTGCCTTCGCTTGCCATCGTATGATTCATAGCCCTACTTTATTTCATTACGTCATTCTTATTGTACTCAACAATAGTGTGCAATCTTGTGCACTGAATCACGGCATTTCAGGACTACGATCTCCTTAGCAACATGCCAACAACTCGTAAAGAATCCGCTTCGCAAGCAGCTTCTATTTCGGAACTTGTTTTGGAGCTTTTTCAGAATGAATCTTTTGTTAAAGAAATCCGTCTTCTTACCAAAACAATTGCCCATGAAGTTGCAGACTCTGCATTTTCTAAGCTCAATCAAATTGTTGAACAGAACGAAGGCAGGCTACATGACTTAGAGGTCAAACTAGAAAAGAAATCTCGGCGTGTAGAGGATCTAGAAAAGGTAATAGAACAAAATGAAGAATAACGAAGTTAGAACATGCTAGCAACGGCCTCCAGCAGTATTCCCGACGGTATGCAGTTCGCATCTTCGGTGTAGTGGAGAAACCAAAGAAGAACACAGATCAAATGGTGTGTAATACTAGTATTGTTCAGGAGCATCTTGGGATCCAGTTATTACCTGGTGATATTGATCGATCACATCGAGTGGGGAAGCGCAGTGGAAAGAATCCTCGAGCCATCATTGTGAAGTTTTGTTCGTATCGGAAGCGTACGGAAGTCATGAAAGCTCGTAAGTCTTAATTTGAAGAACACCGGGATCACGATCCAGGAGGATCTTACTTAACAGAATGTACAACTCTACACTAGAACATATAAACATCCAAAAGTAATAGCAGCGTGGACCCATGATGGAAGAATCATTGCCTCGCTACAAACTTCAGACGGTAAATCAACTTCCAAAGTCATGCATTCAGATGGGGACCTTAGAGCCTTGTGATGTGTCATGCGGGATATATTTTGTATCATCGATGTTTGACATTGATTATTTACATTCTCCCCTGGAGTGTGAGTGTTAATTTTCGTATTCTCTTTTGAACACTTGAACTTTATGTGTTTTATGTTACTATTTTTGTAATGTCAGCTACTCAGTTTTGTTCTATATGTTAAAAGAAAATTTTTCGAATCAATAATGAAAATACAGGGTGTACTTGTAAAGATCCAGTTTATGAATCTATGAGGGCAATACAGAATGACTTTGTTAACGATACTCAATATGTTCTTCCTCAGGACTTTGATACCAATTGTACTGATATTTGTGACAGCTCCATACCTATAATTCATTTCATCTGTAGAAATTTTTTGATAATTTCATATGTACCCTTTCATCTTTTTCCCATCCTTTTTCTATCATTGCCTTATCTGAAACTTGGCTCAGTGGTGAAGAATTTTTGAAATTTAGATGGTTACACTTTCATTGGTCAAAGTAGGACCTCTAAACGTGGTGGCGGTGTCGGTTTCTTTATAAAAGATACAAGAAAATTTAGAAGGCGTACATATTTGGATGTTTTTATTTTTTTTCCTTCCCCCCCCCCTCTCTCTCTCCCTTTCTCTTTTTAAATAAATTTCTCATTTTCATGAAATGTATTATTGTATGATTTTATATGTTTGTAATGTATGCTATTTGTATTATATGTATTTTGTTACAGCAGGGCTCCCTTGGAAAGCAGGCCTTGCGGCTTGAATGGGACTACCCTGCTTTTTATAAAGAAGACATTAAATAAAATAAATAAAATAAAAAAATGAATAGTGCAGTAGTGGAAATGTTATTTATCGAATTATATAGTGATCATGAAAAAGCCATTCTTGCCATTGTATATAGACCACCCAATCAAGTTGTCTCTGAATTTTTAGACACATTAGAGACACCATTGCTGAAGATTACCAATGAAAACAAAGAGTGTCTTTTGATTGGAAATTTCAATATTGATTTGTTACATGTCACAGTTTCTACACATGTTGACAAATTTTTGGATCTACTTATGACCTATTCTTTTACACCTTTGATACTAAAACCAATTAGGATTTCAAGGACGTCGGCGACTTTAATTGAGACCTGAGCATCATGTAAAGGTTGGTATTTTGCTTAGTGATGTCGGTGATCAACTACCGATTTTTTCATGTATTAAGAGTGCCGGGGGCTTTTATAAACAATCAAATGTCACCAAACGCACCATCAATGATATTAATATTGCCAAATTCTGTGATATGTTAGTTGAAATAGGTTGGAATACGCTTTTGCATGACTTCGATGTTAACAAACGGTTCGACCGTTTTATGCATTTATTGAATAATATCTATGAAAAATGTTTTCAAATATTAATAGAAAGAGAAAGCATATTTCTAAGCCTTGGTTTACTCTTGAATTTAAAAAAAATGTGTAAAAAGAAAAATTTGATGTACCGTAAATATATTAAGAACCCTAGCAGTTACCGGAAATCTGTTTATACTGCAGTCAGAAATCAGGTTAACAATATCCATATCCTCTTCAGTACGTATTCCATCTTTCTCAATATACTCACATTGCACTTTAGCCCGGGCAGAGGACAATAATTCGTTTATGATTTTCCAAGTTGCTTTGTTATTGCAATGAACTTGATTGAATTTATTATAGTAATAATCCCTTTTACATTTACGTATTGCACAATTAATACATTTAATGAATATTTTTGTACTGTTGCATCTAACATTGTCAAAACTTTACCAAATACAATAGACTTTTTACATTTATTACCAAGTGAATATAATTCTCAATCTTTGTTTATTAATCCTATACAACCTTTTGAAATTATGGAAGTTGTCCAAAATCTGGATAGTACTAAGAGTTCTGGTCATGATAATATCAATATCCGTGTCATAAAAGTTGCGATTGTTTTGTTAGCTCAGTCGTTATGCGATATATTCAGTCTCTCTATTCATACAGGTGTATTTCCTACAGCCATGAAAATTGCTAGAGTCGTTCCACTATTCAAAAAAGGAAATAAGGAGTTGTTGACTAATTACAGACCGATTTCAGTATTGTCCATATTCTCAAGGATCTTTGAAAAAGTCATTTGGTAAGTTTTTTGCTTAAACATGATATTCTATACTCAAAACAATTCGGATTTAGAGAAGGTTATTCATCGTACATGGCTTTGCTTGAACTCACAAATAATATTTCTAAAGCATATGAAGATAAGAAGTGTGTTATTGGCATTTTCCTAGATTTGTCAAAAGCTTTTGACTGTGTTGATCATCAAATCTTGATTAAAAAAATGAAACATTATGGTATTCGAGGTACAGTTTTGGATTGGTTTTCCAGCTACTTATGTGATAGATGCTGCGGCCCTTACTTTTTCTGTTATATATCAATGATATTCCGTTTGTAAGCAAGAAGTTACATGCGATTATTCATGCCGATGATACTAACTTGTTTCGAGCAGGGGGCATGCAGTAGTGAATATTTGTGTAACACAATAAACTCTGAATTAAAAAAGTTTTCTAAATGGTTTGCATCAAACAAGTTGGAAATTAATGTCACTAAGACATGTTGCATGCTTTTTAAACCGAAGAATAAACAAATTAATTTCTCTGATATCAGGTTATATATTGATGGTTGCCAAATTCCACTGGTACATTTTCCTCATTTCTTAGATGTTGTTCTCGATGATAAATTAAGTTGGATATGTCATATTAGTGACATTTCTAATAAAATATCAGAGGTTATTGGTGCAATAAGTAGATTGAAGAAGGTATTACCTCTTAAGATTCTTCTGACCATCTATCAATCAATGATAATACCTTATTTAACATATTGTAACATTGTCTGGGGCAGATGTGCTTCTATGCATCTTAATAGAATGTTACTGTTACAGAAACGGGCAATACGAATTATTACAGGCTCAGTCCCTTATTTCATAAAGTTAATCAATTAAAAGTTCACGATATACACAAACTTCAAATAGCCAATTTTATGTTGTCATATTTGCGCAATTTACTGCCTAAATTCTTGGATGACTGTTTTCATGAAAATCGTTCAGTTGTTCCATACTCTACCAGACCGTCCAATCACATTCGCATCTCGAAATTTAAATATCAGTTTTTTCGTACTACAATTACATTTAGTGGTCCAAAGTTATGGAACTGTATAGAGGCTGAAATAAAGAATTGATAAGGGTCCCTTTTTTCTTGCTCCATAATTTGTGCCCCTAATTTATAGCGATTTAGAGCAACTTTACTTTAATTTCGTCATGGCTTGCTTGCTACTTTGATGCTTAAAGGGATTGATTAACTTTGTGAAAAATTGTGAAATCAGCTCAAATGCAAGTGAATTGTGTGCAATCCCCTAACTATATATAGTTAAGGATATGTGAAAGTATGAGAGAAAATGGAACCCGTTTACTATCCTAAAAAAGAGAAAATCGTGATCGATTGCTAGCGCAAGTCGCTCGGCTTCTTCGCTGCGCTGCAGTCACAAAAACCAAGCTCCGGCGCTTGGCGATTTCAGAGCGGGTTTCCAGCCCGTACGGTATTCTGTGATAGAGCAGGTATGCCAACCGTAAGAGTTCTTCAGGGTTCGGTGGTACTCTATCCCGACATCAATGTTCAGTCGTAAATATCTTGATATATAAACGACCGATCAGCTTATAAAACTCAGGCGATTCCTGTCTGACCTAAAGGTTTGCAATTATGATTACAGCATTAGCTGGAACAGTGATTTTTTTTTTCAATCCAGGGCAAAGTTAATCAATCACTTTAAGTAAATTATATTAGAGCATGTAAGAGAGAAACATAATTGAAATCCTTTTAAATGTAATCACAATGTAGGGTATATATGACAATGTTTAGAGATTGTATATTTTTCCCGTTGTAGGTACCCCCT
The DNA here is from genome assembly GCA_025618425.1 of Heliocidaris tuberculata. NCBI lineage: Eukaryota > Metazoa > Echinodermata > Echinoidea > Camarodonta > Echinometridae > Heliocidaris > Heliocidaris tuberculata. The sequence goes on from CM046833.1 coordinate 45,583,756, forward strand.
TTTTCCAGAAATTGCCCTTATCGGTGCCCCTAAACTTTGGAAATTTCCCCTCATTGTTGCGATCATACCCCTACTGCTTAAACTGAATTTACGCCGGTGCATTAATTAGTGAAATCAGATCAGCCCCCCCCCCCCCCCACTTTCAAAAACGCTCCACGGCCCCTGTATATACATATATATATATATATATATATATATATATATATATATATATACATATAGGTGTGTGTGTGTGTGCGTGTGTGTGTGAACAGAGAATGATGGAACGGAATGAAGCAGGTCACTCGGTGTATTTACAAGCTTTCGGCTCCTGGTCTTCTTCAAGTTTATTTGCTAAATCAAACAGAATGAAACAAATAATAATAAGCAACTTAACAAAACAAAAGACAACAGAGCAGAATTATCATATGATATTTGGCACCTAGCGAAAAATTAAAAATCATATTCTGAAAATAACACATGGTAATGAGTATTTGAAAAATGTCACTGATTTTAAATATCTAGGAGTCATTCTGGATCAGAGTTTAAGCTGGTCGTTACATATATCCCATATTATCAAGAAGATAAATCGAGCCATTGCATGTATAAGACGGATCCAGACTTGTTTAACTCGGCGAATACTTGAACAGTTGTACTATTCTCTTATCCTTCCACATTATAGACTATTGTTCAGCCGTGTGGGGTACCTGTGAAAAGACAGATTTATCAAAATTCCAACGTAGCCCAAAACGATATGCTAGATTAGTGCTCAAAACTAATTATACAACCTCCAATGATACATTATTAGGCAAGCTTGACTGGCAAAGTGTTGATAACAGGATCCATTGCCAAATACAGCATTGCTGTTTTCAAAATACTAAATGATCTAACCCCTTATTATTTAAAAGACTTTGCGTGTAAACGTCCGGTCTATTACGTTACTCGTCATTCCACTTTAAACCCTCTTTTTATTTCAAAACCAAACACTGAATTCAAAAAGCGATCCTTTTCTTACACTGCTCCCTCAATCTATAACAAATTGCCTGTGCAAATTAAAACCGTTACCTCACTCCAAAGCTTTAAACATCACATCCGTTCGTTATCAGTACATACACTGGTAAAGCGTGTTATCATGAGAGTTTTGTTTTGTTTTGTTCTTGTTTGCCTATGTTTTGATTGTTTGTTTTATGTTGCTTGTACCTATTACTATTGTATTCACTCAGTTTCATGTGGTATACTGTATCTGTATTTTAACATTGTCCAGTTTCATTTTCTTTGTATGTACTCTTTGTATGGGCTCCTTTTTAAAGCAGGCCTATAGGCTCTGAAAAGACTACCCTGATTTCAAATAAAGCGTAGTAAATAATAAATAAATAAATAAATACAGCTGGCGACATAAATCAACAGGAGTAAGTGAAAAAACGAAAATGGAACTCAATAGAAACAAAAGTAAGCAAAGTAAACCATACCTGACTTTTAAGGTCGAAGCAAATATATATATTGTTTCGTGTGTGATATGTAGGTGTTCTGTGCAATAATAGTTACATGTAATACGGACGTCATGTAGAGGGCATTTACTACACAAGTAAGTAAATGGGTGCGTCCGACCGGAACAAGGTAAAAATGGGTAAGGGGGGGGGGGGGCACTTGAAGAAGGCCAGGAGGATACCCCGAGTGACCTGCTTCATTCCGTTCCATCATTCTCTGTTCACATATCTAAATTTAACATGGTTCAACCGAACGGTACACACATCCACACATCTCTCTCTCTCTCTCTCTCTCTCTATATATATATATATACACACACACACACACACACACACACACATATATATAAAACAAAAAAGTTACACTTTTGAAAAATCTGTCAAAATTACATTTCAAAATATTTAGAAGATTTTGTCATGTCGATAGATGCCCAGTAGTGCCCCCAACAAAACATTTTTTCGATCACACTTGGGCGAACACTAACTGTTTTTGTCCAGAGTGTGAAAAATGACTTGCGCCAAATTGAAAGAAGAGGGAAAATTAAACCAGCAGTCTGAATAAGTACTCACATTCAAACTAATTGCTTTTTTGCATAAATTAATGATTATGCTATGATAGTCTAGGAATTTTAGGTCGATTTTCTATCATAGTTTTAATGATTTCATTGCTTTATGCATGGGCGGGAATTAATAATGTGTAATTACTTCAAGATCTTTTAAGCGCAGTATTAACAATTCACAGACACAACAAATCCACATGCCAGTCATTCAGTCAAGAAGAAAAGTACCACATTAATACATCTTCAGATCATTCAATCATCCGATCCAAAAATCAATCAATCAATCAATCAACAATCAATCCAGCAATACTGTACATCAACCGATAGATCAGTCAGTCAATCAATCAATCAATCATTGCATCAGTCAGTCATTCAACCATTCAGTCAGTCAGTCAATCAACTAGTCAATCAATTAGTCAATCAATCAGTTAATCAACAATCAATCGATTGATTGATCAATTAATCAATCAATTCCTCAAAATATCGATCGGTCAATCAACCAGTCAGGCATTCGGGCAATTCTGTCAATCAATCGATCAATCAATAGCAATGTAATTTAACAAATTATTCACAAACACATCAAAGCACTTCTAAACCAGTCATTCAATTAAGAAAGCCAAATTAATCAATTTTCAATCAATCAATCAATCAGTCTATCTATCAATAGATCATTCAATTAACCATGTAATGTTGTTTTGATGTGGTTTTGATGTGTCTGTGTATTGTGAATACTGTGCTTAAAAAGGTCTTGAAGTAATTACACATTATTAATTCTCACTCATGCATAAAGCAATTGAAATCATTAGAAATCAATAGAAAATTGCCACAAATTCCTAGACTATCATAACATAATCATAAATTTATTGCAAAGAGCAATTTGTTGGAATAGGAGTACTTATTCGGACTGCTGGCTTAAGTTTCCCTCTTCTTTCAATTTGGCACAAGTCATTTTTACCACTTTGGGCAAAAACATTCAGTGTTTGCACAAGCGTGAACAAAAATTTGTTTTGTGGCACTTGATAGATGAGACTATTGGGAATATATCGACATGAAAAAAAATCTTCTAAAAACAAACAAAAACAATAACAATGATGAAATAACATTATGATGATTAAATACCATTTGATAATAATAATAATAACAACAATGATTAAATACCATTTAATAACAATAACAATGATTAAATACCATTATGATGATCAAATACCATTTAATAAAAATAACAATGATTAAATACCAATATGATGATTAAATTCTATTTAATGACAATGAAAATAATTGAATATCATTATGATGAATAAATACAATTTAATAACAATAATTATGATGATTAAATACCATTACGATGATCAATACCATTTATGAACAATAAAAATGATTATTCACCATTATAAGGATTAAATACCATTCAAAAGCAATAACACTGATTAAATACTATTATGATGATTAAACACCATTTAATAACAAAACAATAATTCAGTAGCGTTATGATGATCAAATACCATTTAATAACAGTTACAATGATTAAAATACCATTTGATAACAATAACAATGATTAAATACCATTATGATGATTAAATACCATTTAATAAAAAAAACATTATTAAATATCACTATGTAGAATAAAAAAAATTCAATAACAATAATTATGATGATTAAATACCATTATGATGATCAATACCATCTAAGAACAATAATAACTATATACCTTTATGAGGATTAAATACCATTCAAAAACAATAACACTGATTAAATACTATTAGGATGATTACATACCATTCAATAAAAAACAATAATTAAATATCGTTATTATGATCAAATACCATTTAATAACAATTACAATGATTAAAATACCACTTGATAACAATAACAGTGATTAAATACCATTTAATTACAATAACAATGATTAAATATCATTATGATAATCAAATACCATTTAATATCAACAACACTGATTAGATACCATTATGATGATTAAATACCATTTAATAACAATAACAATAATTAGATATCATTATGGTGATTAAATACCATTTAATAAAAATAATAGTGATTAAATACCATTAAATAACAATAACAAATATTATACACCATTATGATAATTAAATACCATTTAATAACAATTACAATGATTAAAATACCATTTGATAACAATAACTATGATTAAATACCATTTAATAACAATAACAATGATTAAATACCATTATGATTATCAAATACCATTTAATAAGAAGAACACTGATTAAATACCATTATGATGATTAAATAACAATAACTAAATATCATTATGGTGTTTAAATACCATTTAATAATAATAACAACAATGATTAAATACCATTTGATAACAATAACAATGATTAAATACCATTATGATGATCAAATACCATTTAAGAACAATAACTGATTACTGATTATATCACAGATCATTTGCAACCTACTTTCCTTCACATAATAGTAGAGTGGTTAAAACAAGTTCGATAGCTTGTTGTAAAATCCTGTACTGTACAAACATATCTAAGTCAAATGAAATTATAATTTTAGAGGTTATTTAAACTTATTTTGAAACGCTCTATCACAGAAAAAAAAAGAGAAAAGAATAAATAATGAAAAAAATATAAAGAAAATAAATAAAGAACTAGAAATTTAATTCGTCACTGAAGACGAATTAGGTGGTCTGTCTGTCCCTGTCGCAAATTGCTTTGTCAGGTGTGATAATATTTCTGCAAGATTATAATCATAATGTTGACGACAATGATGATAAGATGGTCATATAAGTGATGACAATGACGATAATGATATATTGATAATGATGATCATAATGACAATAATGATGACAATAACCACGATAACCTAAGTGGCATAGCGCCCCTTCAGGTTCAATTTTATGGGCGATTTTTCGAAAAGTGCTTGAAATGGCATGAAACGTCTGCAAAATGAATTTGGGAGGATTTGGATTATTTCTGAATTTTGAGCGCGCACGGACGCACGGACGTACGCGTACGCGCGCGTTTAACGAAATGACGTTGACTGGAATGACAGTGACCTTAAGCATGCCAAATATGAAAGAGAAATGACATTTCGTTATGAAGATATGACCAGAACTTGATTTTCACAAAATGGCGCCTGGATGACGTCACGATAACCTGATGACCTTGAAAAAGATGGGGGAACTTGACCTTATTAGGAATGATGACTGACGAAAATATGAAGAAAATTGACTGAGCCGATTTGGAGAAATCAGGATAACGAACTGGACGATTTGATATTGCAGGACATGTGGGAGATTATACCCTTAGCTTTAATACACGACAGGGAATGAGATTCTACACAAACTACTGCACACTACTTTCCAATAGATATAACACGCAAAATTAGGCAGTTTATTACATTGTTTGTGATGGTATATGTTATAATAGTCGAAGAAGATGGTAAAATGAAAGGCAAAAAAAAAAAAAAAAAAAAAAAATGGACCCACCGGGAATCGAACCTGGGTCGCCGGAATGGAAGGCAAGTGCTTTACCAATGGACCAAAATATTTCCAATAGAGATAACACGTAAACGAAATACGGGATTCTGAAATCACATTTTGTAGTGAAAAAATTGGCATGATCCCGACATCTGATCAAAAATTCGAGGACACATTTGTGAAAGCTTATAGTCTCAGCTATAAAATATTAAAATTTGGAAGAAAATCGAGCAGAAATTACAAAGATACTGCTCAAAGAAGGCGGGAATGTAGAATCTAGATTTGAGAAAAAGTCATGTTCCATAGAGAATACACGCAAAATGTGAAAAATTGACATGCCTCCTTTAATCGCAAAAATACGCCATGATCCCTTTGTCAAAATGAAAAATCGTGGCAACTGATCTTGTAGAGAATTGTCTCAGCTACAACATATCAAAATTTGGAAGAAAATCAACAATCTATTACTGAAATATTGTCAACTGAATACAAAAATTATGACATCATTTTTTCAAAATTGAATTTTTGAGTTCATAGGCAAATATGATGACGTCACAACATTTTTTTGGCTAAAATTTTGCATGAATCGAAATCTACAACTCACAGGCTTTCAGAATATGTAATAAAATTTGGGGGTACCCGTTCATTCTGACGAGCTATGGCGGATTCTAGATAGGCATGTTTTTACCACTTTTTACATTATATTGCCCATTGACGCACGCGCGGATTTTAAAGTTTGACGCAAGCGTGTGGCATTATTAGATGTCGAGAATGACTGAAACTAATTGGAAATTGTCAAGAATTTTATCAGGAATCGATCCCATGCAAAAAAACGGCATTTCTACCTTCCGTACGTGCTGCGCACGCGCAAAACGCGTGCGCGGACGCGTACGTACAGAAAATTTTGAAATGCTTAAAATGACCTGAACCGTACTCTACTTTGATCAAAAAGTGATTTTGAGCATTTCTAAATTTTGACGCGCGCGTACGTGCGCGTCATGACGCGCGCGCGCGTTTTGATGAGATGTGATGTTGACCCTTGATCTGAAGTTCATGTGTACCAAATATAGTTCCTTTTTGATCACTTGTAATGAAGATATGATCAATAATGTGATTTTACAAAATGGCGCCTGGATGACGTCACAATGACCTGATGACCTTGAAAAGTTTCGTGTGACATGATTCCGACAGACCACCTAATAAAAAACAAATAAAAACAAATGAAAAAAGGGAATAAACCAAATATATCATTGTGGTGCCTGAAATAGTCATGATGGTCAATGAAAGAAAAATATAATTTTCTAATTCAACTTCTAATATGCATTAAAAGAAATATCGTAATATTAATCACTTGCAATCTAATTATCTTGACAAAATAATCATAAAATGGTTGAAAGTCCGACAGGTCGAGCATTTCCCATAAAGCCAAGATTTTTGAAATACTTGAAGTTGCCTTAAGCTGGACCTTCTAAATAGCGCCATCTTTTAAAAGGATTTGGAAAACATCTGTGCGTCTTATTTTCCCATCATGCACCATTTTCCCTTGTAGAAGCTTAACATGTCCTTGCAGGCAATTTTCTATATTTGCAAGTCAAAGGTAATAGTTTGAAATTAGATTTTTTTAAAACTTATTTTCCAAGCGAGTTGTTAGTTAGAATTCAAAATACAATGCAACTAATCTCTAATTATAAGCTTAACTTAGGAATGACTGTAAGATGGCGCTGTTGAAATTCTGCCAGTCTAAAGCATTCTGTCAAATATTTAATGGCTATTAAGTCTGGGAGCCTGTCCCGAAATAGTCACCCCATTTTACATATGAGATTTGACCCCTTAAAGCTACTTAGACCATCCATGTCATGCACAAAAAGCTTGTCAGCTCGAACGAAGCCGCCGGGTTTTGCCCCCAGAAGTCGGGTGAATTTCAATCCATCTAACATATGCGCCAAACTTTGTCAGAAGGAACGTGTATGATTATACATTACCAATACACAAAAACACAAAATTTTCCTTCGGGATGGGTTGTCAGACGGCCCTAAAATTTGGGGCAAATATTTCCCGTAAGGCCCATGGACCGAATTTTGTCAGAAGGCAGAGTTACGGTTGTACATTACATGAATATAAAAACTGACAAAAATTTCCATCGGGAAGGGGGTTTAACACGCCCCTAAAAACAAACCAAAGTGCCCCTAAATCAAGCTTTGCTGCCCAAAATGCTCTGGGTGTGGAGAATTTTTTAAAGATTTTACAACCTTAATAATAAAAGTGTGTCATTCAATTCATGTCAATTTTTCATAGTACAATTTAGAGCATTATAACTTTCTTAGGGTGCAATCTGGTGTCAAATGATCATTTCAATAATAAGTTATTAAATTGTGAAAATTGTATTCCTTTCTCAAAAGTAGTCAAATGATATTGGCAGGATTTTGTAAACACACCCACTGTCCATTGCACTTGTTTGACAATACATAATAGAGGAGCTTCTTAAGAATCTGGGCTATGTGGCTAACATGCTGAAATCTACCATGTTAATTACACAAATACCTTGCAAGCTCTCTATTATCATGATTATGCCTTGTCAAACAGGTGCAGTGTTTACACAATCCTGACAATATCATTTGACTACTTTTGAGAAAGCAATACAATTCCCACAATTTAATAACTTAATTTTAAAATGATCATTTGACACCGAATTTCACCCCAAGAAAGTTACATTACTCGAAATTGTACTGCAGTATATAAATTTCACAAGAATTGAATGACACACTTTGGAGTTATTAAGGTTGTAACGCTTAAAAAATGTTTTTTCTCTACATCAATAGCATTTTGGGAAGCAAAGCTTGGTTTAGTGGCACTTTTCAGGTGTTTTTTCAGGGGCGTGATACACCCTTTCCCAATGGAAATTTTTGTATGTTTTTAAATTTTTGTAATGTACACCCATACCTCTTCCTTCTGAAAAAAATTTGGTCAATGGGCCTTAAGGGGAAAAATTTGCCCCAATTTTTAGGGGCCGTCTGACAAGCCATCCCATACACCTTCCTTCTGACAAAGTTTGGCACATATATGGGTTGAAATAGATCCGACTTGAGAGCCCTTGGGGGGGGGGGGGGGGATCTGAGGGGCCAAACCCGGCGGCTGCGTTCGAGCCGACAAGCTTTTGATGAATGACATGGATGCTCTAATTAATTTCCGGGACAGGCTCCTGACCTAATTGTATAATCATTCATAAACAGAACATTTAGTGTGTAAATGTATATACATAAATATATACACAATATAATGCTTTTTCATGAGTTATAAAGGAGTGTTTAGACGATGGTAAATATACAGAAAGGCCATAGCCTAGCAAAGCCAGGTATGCTTTTGAATGTAACTTAGGTAACAAAGTAAAATTGAGGTGACTTGAAATAGAGAAGAGGTGGGTAAGGTAATCTTCAGATTAAAAAAAAAGACTTTGACATTTGATATCATTATCTCACAGGCATAAGACAGTATTTGTTCATTACGCCAGGTCATTATGTTACAGGTAAGAAATTAAACTAACTGAAGCCGAACTATGCCTAATTTTATGACTAAAAATCAATAACGTAGATTTAACTCTTCGGCATTGTTTTCACAGATTCCTTGATGAAATACATTTTTCTGACATACAATTCTTGACTAGAGCTTCTCATATATTTCATTGTGGACTTGTGGGTTTGTACAAAAAAAAAACAACAACCAAAATACAGTCGAAGTTTCAGCATCAATACAGCATCAAAACCGTCTTGATCTTCTAAGGAAAATATTATTGACATGATTATTTACACAGACCTAGTTACATATTTACATTATGAACTCTACATATAAGAGCAAATTTTCTTAGTTTATTTTTTTTTAAAGAAATGATCAGATACGGCTCAAGAGACAGTGAAGCTAAAGTTGAACAAATACAACACTCAGGAAATGAGGTACTGAATTTGTTAAAATGGTATCCCTAAAAATTAAATACACGTACATGTACATGTACGTTATCAAACCTACCTCTTGTGAACAAAATATTTTCATTCATGTGGATGCCCCCATCATCTAAGTCACAAAATATAGGAAAAGGGAACCCATGACATGTTTTATAAAAATCCCTATTTCTTCGTGACCACTGAACAAAATCAGACGCAGTTTTCACTGACCGGTAGAAAAATGGTTATAGTTTCATAATCCATCATGACTTTTTCTTTTGCAAGAATATTTTGTTAGTAATCTATACCCGAAATGCCCAAATGCTGAGTCTAATTTTTGGGGGACAAACGGTAAAGGGAAAAATACAGGTGTTTTTTTCCTTCATTAAAAAAGGCAATATCAATAGATATATTTAGATCAGAATGGTCACGATAATCAGCACCTTTTTTTTCTTTCTTAGTCCCTTTTCTTCGGAATCACATAGATGTATTTACAAAATACAGAGGCTTATAATGATTTCATTTACTGATGTAGAATGAGCAAACAGTATGTTAGATACTCTTTAAATGATATGTACATGATCTTTCCATCTAAGATTGTTATCTATAAGCGTTAAAAGAAACTTTGCACATTCATTTCGTCATTACTTCATAGGATAACATGTTCTGTAGGTTAGATAGTTTTTAAATAATATGTACATGGTCCCTCCATCTCAGATTGGTACCTATAAGAGTTAAAAGAAACTTTGCACATTGAGAGTCATTTAAATAATTTTTAATTCTAACATGTTAAAAATTTTCTCGGAGGGTCTTCGAACTGTTGATGAAGTGGCGAAAACTCGAAAAAGAATATATACACGTTTGTTCACCATTTCTACCAAACGTTCGCCCTCATTTCGAGGAAATTTTGAACATGTTCAAAGATCTTGAAGAACCTTTGGCGATTATGGCTTTTCGCCAAATAGTCTGTAAATACATGTATATGCGCGTCAATCATCAACCATTCTCCAAATGGTCTGCAGACGTTCTTTCTGATCGTCAACTTTTATTCAACTGTCAAAAAAGAATGTTTGCAGACAATTTGAAGAATGCCTGAAATGCCTGAAATGGCCTGAACGTATCTAAATTGATCAAGAAGTCATTTTGAGCATTTTTAAATTTTAACGCAAGCGGACGTGCAGCTATGTCAGTAATGTTGACCCTTGACCTGAACTTTACTGAAGTTGGTCCATTCATGATCACTGGTTATGAAGATATATGATTAATAAAATAAAAATTTTAAAAATGAGGCTTAGATTACGTCATGGTTGAGTGATAATACTGAAATAGAGAGGTTTTCTATCCCTGATAGTAGGCAATCAAAAATTTGAAGAAGACTGGTGATTCCGTTTTTTAGATATTAACAAAAGCAGTATAGAAAGAAATAAAGATTTTGACGAAAACAAGAGGTGATCTTCAGAGAGGCTGCAGAATCACCTAATAATAATCAAGGATGATGATAATAATAATGATAATAACAGTATACAAAGTATGTATATCATACGCTGTGTCAGTAGGTTATCTCAATGAGCGACGAATGTTTGGTGATAGCGGCGAACAGCGATTCTTCTGAATTCCGAAGAATATTTGGCGATTGCACTATTCACATCAAGGGATTATGTTTAGAGTCTGCGTGACTGGTACGGTTTTTTGCGCGTCATGAAAGATTATTTTTTTTAAAGTGATTGCAAAATAAACAGTGGAAACAATATATATACTTTTAACAACTGGTGTATGTGTCATTAGAATTCAGGGGAGCGTTTCATGAAAGGAAGTTGTCGGATATTTCATCCGACAACTGTTATAAGCTACTGAAATCCTTGTATCTGATTGGCTGAGAGCAAATTTGTCGGATAAAATATCTGACAAGTCCTTTCATGAAATGCCCCCAGAGGTTCTATTAGTGCAGGTAATAACTCAATCGAAATGACGCCTCGTGTGAGCCGGGCTTTATGTCTGAATTTCTTTGAATGGCGCACTTGAAATGAGGCATCGGTGCTCCGACGACGACAACCATGACAACTGTTCCAGGCTTCATTCCGTCAAAGATGTAGGGTTAGGTTTAATGTGGCAATTGTGTTTCAGGTTAGGTTAAGGGTTAGGGTTTGGATTAGATATAGTGTTTGCTCTAAGGTTGAAGTATGGAGTTCGGTTAGTGAAGTATACTGACCACCGAACAATTGTCGGCGGAGCATATTTAATATTAGCCGACGCATAGTGTGCTATAGGCGTATACTCTCTTAAAGCTCACTTGTTTGCTGACCCACTGCGGGTCGACAAACTTTACCAGGCGATGTAGCATCGCGAGTCTTCTTACCATCCATGTAAATCATAAACGTGTAAATAAACGGGTTAAGGCTAGAGTTGATAGGTATGATCAAAGTCACGGTCAAGGCGTACACTGACATAGGTAGTGTCAGTAAACCTGTTTGGGTTAGGATACCCATCACGACGACGGGTATCCAGCAGCAACAGTCAGTGAGTATGATAACGGCCATACGTCGTGCCATCTTAAGTTCCCGTTTATAAGACGCTGTGTTGCGAATGGCTTGAGAACTGCGTCGGACCTTTACAAAAATAATGATATAGCTCACCACTATGTAAATAAGTGAGAACAGATTTACACCCACGAAGATAACTAGTGCAAACAACCAAACAGGTTTACGTTCTGAAGAAGTAAGCCTGGGAATGACACCGATAAGTTCATTTTCCGAATTCTTTTCTAACTTGAAAGAAACCGTCATTTCACCAGGCTCAATGTGCAAAGGCAATCCAATGCACACATTAGACAGCCCATATAATCCATCGATTTTGGACGGCAATAGAACTAGTATCACCCCCATTATTACCGTAAAAAGCCAAATTAAAGAAATCAGCACCCGCGATCCCATTTCACTGATTCTAAATCGCCCAAAGGGATTTAAAATACATAGCAACCTGTCAGTGGTTACCAACATTAGTGTGAAAACAGAGGATTCGCTCGACACTAACCCGAGGAAGCCCGCAAAATTGCAAAGACCAGATTCGCGCCAGTGAGGAGCACTCAAGAAGTAGTGCTTGCCGTAGTACAGGTCTGCAGAGCTGATGATTACCATGTACGCCCCCATCGTCCCATCAGCAACGGCGAGGCTAATCATCAAGTAATTTTGAACAGAAGCGCTACTTAATTTTTTGTCTCGAAGACGAAGAAAGACGACCACAAAGTTGCCAATGAGAGCAGATAATCCGACAATCCAACCAGCTACTCGAAGCACATTGTTTGGAATCAGACTTCCGCAGTTGTCAAGAGGATCGGGAGGGGCTGTGCTGTCACACGTTGTGTTTTCACTTCGGAGTCCCTCTACCAAACAGCAAATTCGTTTATCAGAAGTCACTCTGAGCGAATAAAAAGGAAACAACGAAGTTTATATCATGTTTTTATTTACTGCATCATTTTAATTGAAAGCGCATAGTCTGGGAGCCTGTCCCGAAATAGTCACCCCATTTCGCATATGAGATTCGACCCCTTAAACAAAAACAAAAAACAAAACAAAAAATAAATGGTTTAAGTAACTATAAAGGATCAAATTTCATATGTAAAATGGGGTGACTGTTTTGGGACAGGCTCCTGGCCTATCACTACTGATAAAGAGCGTTCATTTTATCAAAATTTGTCCATTTGTTGTTACTTATTATTTTACAGTGTTGACTCACCAACGTCAAATCGAATACAGAGCGACTTAGAAAAGAACGTATGGACCTTTAAAATTTCTGAATGTTTACGACTGGAAACTTTAAATGTGTATACTAATCTGACTTGTTCCTGGTAAAGTGCCTTTCTCGCTTCCATTGTTTCAAAAAGAAATGTGTACACGCCGACAAAGAAACCGTTCTACTTCTTCCTTATGAAATTATAACCAAAATGTCATTTGAACTAATTGGCCTGTGTATGAATGTACAGAAGGGATTTTACTCATTTATGCTCATATACCTGTATTTGTAGGAAACAGAATCCTTTAAATTGTTAAATATTCGTTATAGTGTATGATTTCGGAAAACATTAAAAAAAACATCTTTATTGGCCAATTTAATGTATTACAAATCGTAGCTGAAAAAATTGAAGATATACGACGTTATACAATGCATTCCGTCTTTGTAAACAAAAGCATACTCACACATTTTCTAAAGACGTGAGCTCAGAAAACGCATTAGGATGCAGATGGTAGAGATCTATATCTAACAGAAATCTGGAACGAGATAGGAAAGAAAGGAGAGAGTGACATTGCTGATTATAGTTTTCTTCTTTTCAAAGGATAAAGTTCAACGTGAATTACAATAGTTTCTTGAATGAAAACCACTTCATTGTCATGATTGTTGGTATAGATTCTAAATGTTTTTGCTAAAGATATAAATACAGTCATTACATACGCACAATACGCAATATATAATGTATATGCTGCATATGGAGCATTTTTTTTAAATGAATTACGTTTGGATAACATTTAAGATGTTATATCAAATGCTCTTCAACAGTTTACTCCGTGATTTTTTTTTCTTTCAAGATTTTCGTTGTGAAGTGAATGTATATTTATATGTATTTTAAATAATGTATTGTTGATTGTATCGAATAAATGATCTCTGAAGAGGAAAATTATGAAAAGAGACGATAATTTCTTAATCTAACTATTGCAGTTTATTGAGTGCAGTCCAAAAATATGGATATCCCAGCAAGCAGACAGGCCTTGAGACCGAAAATGTCGGTCTAGTGAACCCTCAGAAAAGTTCACAAAAGTTCCGGGATGCTGATCACTCGCGCTGTCGGTATCGTGAACTCTTCGAAAACTTTTTCAAAAGTGAGACATTCGGGTACGTTGGCTGTCGATCTCGTTGGCTGTAGCCGCAAAATCAAAGTGTTTGGAAACAACTGTATTTACATTAACTTCAGAGAATAGCTGAGTCTATTTGGGTTTCAAGAGGCGACTGTAATAGTTTTGTTGAGTTGCCGAAAGCTCACAGCATGACAAGCCACCACCTCGAAAGGGATATTTTAAAATCCCTCTTGTTTTAGAAGTTGGCTTTACCGAATTTGCTATATTTAGGCAAGAAATAAACATTCATAGAAAGGCAATGGCTGGTTTAATCATCTTCCAAGTTTTTTTTAAACAACAATCACTATTAAAGTTCAATATTAAATATCTAACAAGCGATTTCATTACCAGGTTTCAGACTGCATTAATTATTCTTAAAATCAGGACACTAGTCCGTTAGGAATTTTTTCCCCCGAATGTTTCGTATGCATCAGATCTGGGTGGCAAAATGGGATTTTAGGAGACGAAAAGAAAATGAGGCTAAGTCCTTCTGGGCATGAGAATTAATCCTAGCAATCGTATTCTGTCTGTTTGCCTAGTATTTTCACTGAAAAGAAAATATACGCATACATCTAATTGTACATGGTAGCAACTTACATGTGTTTTAGATTAACAAGACCAACGAATGAATCATCAGATATGTCGTGGAATGGATTGCTGCTTAAAAACCTATGAAGATATAAAATAAAGTTATATGAAATGTTATTTCTATTTAACTCATAGCAGTTCAACATTTTTTAAAGGTCCAAATAAATCAGCTTTTCTTCCTCAAATTGGCAAAAATTATTCTTTTTCCACTCCTACATAGCTGCCTCACCTTTAAAAGTATATTATAAAGTATATTAGATGAACCAACATGAACGAAATTTCCAAATTCAACAAAAAATTGCCAATTTGAACGGGAATAATCAATGTAATTTTCACACCCAATATTCTGGATCAAAAAATAATCCATAAACCTATCTAAAAGGAGACACTGAACTGATATAGGTTAAGGCAAGGGTAAAAGACAATTATGGTTTTCGATTTAAAGATAAAGGTGATTTCTAATCTTGCGATTACATTGTCAAAGAAACTGTCTGAAAGCCTTTGGGAATGGTTGACCATGTCAACATCAGAAATCGTGTATACTGTGAGGTTTTGGAGTCAACAAAATGATAAGATATTGAGTCCATTTCGCTAAAAAGCGCATGCACGGCACACAGAAATGAGACTGCACACATATAAGCACTTTAGTTAATCCTTCAATATTTCGAATATGAGGGCATATGAAGAGCAATCCTTTTCAAGGGACATTATGATATTCTTCCAAACTGATATAAAAGAATGAGAAAGCTCACAAAATATATTTCACCTTTCTCAGAACTCAAACTCCTCTTTAAATTCGATATATATATATAGAGAGAGAGAGAGAGAGAGAATGATGGAACGGAATGAAGCAGGTCACTTGGTGTATTTACAAGCTTTCGGCTCCTGGCCTTCTTCAAGTTTATTTGCTAAATCAATCAGAATGAAAGAAATAATGATAATAAGGAACTTAATAAAACTAAAGACAACACAACAGCATTAACTTTAGTTTTGTTAAGTTGCGTATTATTATTATTTGTTTCATTCTGATTGATTTAGCAAATAAACTTGAAGAAGGCCAGGAGCCGAAAGCATGTAAATACACCGAGTGACCTGCTTCATTCCGTTCCACCATTCTCTGTTCACATATCTAAATTTAACATAGTTCAACCGAACGGTACACAAATCCACACCTCTTTCGCTACAAATATATATATATATATATATATATATATATATATATATATATATATATATGTGTGTGTGTGTGTGTGTGTGTGTGTGTGATTCAAAAAAGTGGTTTACGAAGAGGGCCGTTGCAAGACTATACCACAATGATTATGACCAAGCTTTCGGGCTCCTGCCCTTCATCAGGATCTGAAATCAATAATAAGTAATAATGTATATAGTAACGACAGTACAGTACACATACAAAATGAGAATATTAAATACATCAACAAAATAGAACATAAGCTATGAAACGATAAGCATTTAGGCGACAGAAACATATAAAAAAAAGTAGACATGGCAGAAATTAATCGTATTGTAATTATCAATATACAAGAATATGTAAGAAGTGGTAAATTACCTTCCCGATTTGGGTACAAGTATTAAGACTGTGTTTGTTAGTGAAGTGAGGTGAATTAAAGTGTCTGGGGGTCAGTGTTTACTTAGGCGTGAAAACGGAGGGTCATTGGTCTGCGTTTATACCACGTGGTCTTAGGGTTTGTAGTTTGGAGATCCAATGAGATTCTCTTTTCATGATAGTGTCGTGTTGTTTTGTTTTTACTATTTCAATGCCAGTGATGTTGATGTTGTGAACTGAGTGTCCCGGTAGGTTGAAATGTGTAGTGTATGGTAAAATCTTGATGTTCGGCTTGTTTTTGTTGTAGTTGGTAACTTCTGATCTGGTGTTATTTAGGCGTGTGTATAGCGTAGTCTCTGTCTTTCCGACGTACTGCATATTGCATTTAGTACATGTAAGGAGGTATATTACCCAAGATGATTTACAATTGATGTGATCGCGTATTTTGAACTTCTGTCCTGTGGAGGTGCTTGTGAACGTGGTTGTATCTTGAATATGTTGATGAAGTGAGCATTTTTTGGCGTTGCATTTGTAGAATCCTAGCTGTGGCGTAGGGTTGTCTGTGTCTGTTAGCGGGATTTGTGTGTTGTTGGCGTGATTATTGTTGCTGTTGTTGGCGTGATTATTGTCTTAATACTTGTACCCAAATTGGGAAGGTAATTTACCACTTCTTACATATTCTTGCATATTGATAATTACAATACGATTAATTTCTGCCATGTCTACTTTATTTATATGTTTCTGTCGCCTAAATGCTTATCGTTTCATAACTTATGTTCTATTTTGTTGATGTATTTAATATTCTCATTTTGTATGTGTACTGTACTGTCGTTACTATATACATTATTACTTATTATTGATTCCAGATCCTGATGAAGGGCAGGTGCCCGAAAGTTTGGTCATAATCATTGTGGTATATATAGTCTTGCAACGGCCCTCTTCGTAAACCACTTTTTTGGATCACACATATAATATGACGGAGAACCGCAAACGTAAAACACTGAGACTGATCACAATTATATATGTATATATATATATATATATATATATATATATATATAATGTGTGAGAAATTTGTTCTAATACTATAGCATCGGCAACTCTCGTGGGTAAATTTACATAATGTGAGAAATCAATTGAATTGAATGAGAGAAATAATTTGCGTAGCTAAATTCATTGTTCCTCCTTACTGACTTCCGTTTTGTGGAAATAACTGCAGGCGGAGACAGTTTTTGCAAACCCTGCAGTTATTTCCACAAAACGGAAGTCAGTAAGGAGGAACAAAGAATTTAGCTACGCAAATTATTTCTCTCATTCAATTCAATTGATTTCTCACATTATATATATATATATATATATATATATATATATATATATATATATATTTATTTATAAGCAAGGGGTTTTTCTGGTCATTTCTTAATCCATGTCTTCCATTTGTTCATATTTTTCTTCATTTGTCTTCATGGTCTTATTTAGACTTGTTTTATTCTTTCTTTTCAGATAAACATTGCTCATGATTGTTCACAATTTCTTTCTTTTGCATATTTTAAAAACTTTTTAAGTGCTTACTGAAAAGATATAGTGCTCTTTCATACACAAATGAATACATAAACTATACAAATAGAGAGATATACTTCGGATGAATAGAATTTCGCATATTCTATAAATGCTTGCCTGTAGACGGAATTGAATGTCTAAGCGCCTACAGTTTACCTTTGTAGACGAAGTTGATTGCTCTTCACCTAATTTTCTAAGTTGAGTGGTGTTATTTCAATTCGGTGTGACAAAAAATCAAGTTGAACGTAATTATTTCTTAATTGAAAGATGATTCTGATCGTCATTCAAATTCAAGTTCTAAATTGCGTGCTATTATCGACCATTTGGGTGCTATTTTTACGAAATTGGACGGGAAAACCTATATTATTATTATTATTGTTGTTGTTGTTATTATCGTTATTACCATCATCATTAGGGCGGCCTGGCCATAGGGAATTCTGGGAGGTATACCCACAGGCCGGTCAATATTTTCGTTAAAATTGATTATCATTTCTTAATTAATCATTTTTTCAATGTTTTGGGAGTGGAATATCCTTTGAACAAAATATATTCATGATATAATACATCGGCCGTATATTCCAACTGCAAAAACATATGACATCATTGACATGATAGCTCATTTTGGTTAACATACTTCGAACAAGCGTCGTACGATATTTTTACAGCTTTATGGAATTGATTTTAGGTCATATATTATCTGGTGAATTTGCAACGATATGTATAGGCCTATGTGTATAGGGTGATTTATCTTCACTTACAAATACGAAAGCTCTTGAAGTCCGGTAAAGTTGATGGAATCGATACTTCGTATCGCATTAGACGATAAATTCCTAAAAAATGAGATAACGTATGAATAAGCCTAAATAGTCAGGGAGGGAGACATATAGAATGAACTTGAGATTGAGATAACGAAAACAATTAAATAAATGAAACAGGGTCAATGGGATGGGGGGGGGGGGGGTTACGAGAAAGAGAGAAAACAAAAATAAAAATAGATAGCACTCCGACAGGGACAGCGATCGATCGCCCCACCTCCATCCCCTCTCTCCTAGATCCGCATCAGCTCAGAGATGATGGAAGTAATTTATCTACACATTTTCTGTCCAATATCGTGTGGTGGATATAGTGCAATTTATGACCACAACATATTTACACCAATCTAAGGCATCATTGCTTATGCATTTCTAATTGTTACGGAAAAGTTAAACCTTTATTCCTTTTTGAGGAGTTGGTAGACTTTAACTCCTTTTGGAGGAGTTCGTATACTTGGTTGAAAGTAGCCGATACGAAGGTGCATGAAGTCAGGCATTTATGATCTTGCATACATCATATCAATCCAATCGTGAACAAATGCAATGAATTTTACTCTTTTCTTACTTTTAGAACTCAATACCCAAAATACATATTATTGGAATTTAAATGCGATGAATTAAAATCGTTTAGAATGTGTTTAAAAAAATAAAAATATCCTTTTACTCTCAAAGCTTTTATGATTAATGTAACAAGGAATGACTACAAAGACAGTAGGTGTTTCTAGCCAAGTTGTGTTCAAAGCTTTAAGATTAGATGTAAGGGCGAACTACAGTACAACGTTACCATTTATGTATAGAGTTGAAGGATCATTTTAAGAACGTCATCAGAATCAAGCTATGAAAGTTATCAATCGTTGTCATTAATTTGAATATTGTTATCATGAATGATTTGCTCTAATTTGGGGAACGAAAGAGATGACGTCTAATCACTTTTCCATCTATTAGTGTAGCGGATTCGTGCTGCAAATCTTACACTCTTAAAATGTTGGGTAAATTTAGTTGGGTAACTGCTGGTTGGTTAAAAATATTCCCAATTCTGGGCTATTATTAACCAACTGGACACTCGAGTGGTGTAACAATATTGGTCAATACTTTTTACCTAAATATTGGGCATATATTTACCAACAGTATTTGGTAATTATGGGTTGGGTACTTGTTGCCCTGTTGTTGTGTAATTTTGTCACATTTCCTTTGCCAGTTGGGTAAATTTTGTTGGGTAACTGATGGTTGGTTAGAAATTCGCTTTTGCCCAACTTGTAAATATTTTTACCCAATATTGGGGAAAACACTTATATGAATATTCATGAATTTTTAGTAGCGTATGGTTTGGGGTGGCCCGATTTACTAACTGTCACCGAATGCATAAAAAAATATAAGGGGTATATAAGAGCTTGCACTAGTTTGCACTAACTGGATAGGATAGGACTAGGATAGGATAGGATAGCTTAAAATAGGATAGGTTAGGATTGATTAGGTTAAGACCCAGAAGGACGTAACAAGCAGATTTCATTTTTTTTTTTACCTAGGTTGGAGGAAAAAGGAAACAATAAATTGGGCAGCTGAATTTGCCCAACCACATAATATTTGTTACCAAACAGCTGAACAAATAGAGGGTTGGGCAATCCTATTGGGTAAGATTGGTTGGGCAATAATTACCCAACTGAGAATATAACCAACAGTTGGGCAATTGTAGAGTTGGGTAAAATCTAATGGGTCACCAACTGATGGGCAATTTAATTTGCCCAACAACATAGTAAATGGATTGCCCAACATCAGTTGGGCAAATTTTAACCAAAAGTTGTGTGGACAGTATGTTGCCCAGTGTTGGTTAAAAATTGGGCATTTTTTTGCCCAACTTTTTTAAGAGTGTAGGAATTGTGCATTTTTTCATAATAAGCATGAAGTTGCTCTGTGGGTAGAGTTTTTGATGCTGAATAATTCTGGATATGTGGCCACCTAAAAGTCCGGCCCTGGGGCCCGTTGTGCCCATCAAAAAAAAAAAACATGGCTCTCTGCTCAGGGTATTTTTCCTTTATGATTTTTTTTTTCTCTTTACCTCTTCAGAGGGACTCTATTATTCCATTTAACAATACACATGTACATATATTTACATTGCAAATAAAACGAAATGTATGAATTATATTATACAAGATCAACATAAGAATTAGAAGGGATCATTATAACATGTCTACTACTTTCTTAGCTTCTTTATTATCGAAGTATTTTATATTTTCTTTATATTTCAAATATGATTTCAATGATGAAGTAAAATTATTTATTAATCGCTTTGGATTGGTTTGCACTTCTCCAAAGTTTCGATTTACATAATTTTCATATATTACAAGTTGTGCATAATTTATCACGAAATCTAGTAAAACAAATTTGCTGCAATCTATATTATATCCAATCAATAGCATTTTCATATCGACTTCAATTTATATTTTAAAAGTGAAGTATATAATTTCTTAAATGATTTTCTAGAAAATTCTTACCTTCTTACAATGAAATAAAAAATGATCAATTGTTTCCTTTTCGTGATAAAGTTTACATTCGTTAGACGGTACAATTTTCCATATAAAGAGATTATCTTTGGAGGGCAATACCCTATGAATTAATTAGAAATTATATTGTTTGAAATTATTGTCTTTTATCTTATTAAATTTGAACGAAATATATCTTTCCAAAGAAATGTTTCTGATAGGCCTAGGAAATTTTGCCAAAAATGACAAACAACTTTCTCTTTTTTCTTTTCTAGCATTAAATTATAGTAATTTCTCACTTTTGTACATTGAACGTTTATAACATCAAAAGCTGTCTCAATGTGGTTTGTTTCACTGAGATTTGAAGCTTTGTTTGAGAGTAAATTTTGTAACCAATATTTTGGGAATGCTCTTTTTAATTTTGCCATTTCAAATAAACCAACAACAGATTCTTAACATCAAATTGCCTATTTAATGAATAATTATCTCTCCATGTACCTTTATGTACGACATGTTTAACTTGGAAAATTCCTTCTTTTATCCACGACTGGAAATACAGTGATTGTTTATCAATTACAATATTACTATTATTCCAAAGTATTGCGTTAGGAACATTCTTTACATCAAATTTATTTACATAACGCATTTCTGACCATGTGCATAGCAAATACGTATAGAACGTTGGAAGATTTCTCTTTTGCATAATTCCTTCATGATTGATTTAATCATATCTTATTATGTAGGACATCCGGGCCTCTGAATTCAGGCAAGTGCTTTAGGTGCCCATTTTTCAAATAAAGGGCCATCGATCTTATCAAAATGTTATAAAGTCACTGATGTTTTAAATATGCTTCTCATCGTGATAAGTAAGACATTATTTCTTTGAAATCAACAAAATATGTGGCACATGTGTCCATTGTGACTAAAAAGCCCCAAGAAAGGCCCAAATTAATCTATGTGCAAAATTATTTTTTTTTTCTTTTTTTAAAGTTTTTGATTTAAATCTTTTTATGGTAGACAGCAATTTTGAAATCAAGGTCACATGAAAAGCCCACTTTAGCGGGTACATGGGCCCATTATAGACAAATCTTGTTTAATTTGATTCATTTCATCACAAGAGGATGGCCAAATTCAAAATGGCTGCCGAAGTGTTAAAATGGGTGCAAGGTAAATATGTCAAAGGTAAAAATGTCAGAGGAAAAAATGTCAGAGGTAAAAATGTCAGAGGAAAACATGTCAGAGGTAAAAATGTCAGAGGTAAAAATATCATACTAGGAAATCAAAAGTTGAAATGACAAAGGTTTATCTTATATGATAAAGTAAAATCGTTATATATTTAGGAGTGTAATGCTTGTAGATTTATCCGGAAAATGACAAGTCTATTAATATTAAACCCTTTTTCATGGTACCTTCTTTTCCTCCTTTTACTTTTACTTTTGTTTAATCTTTCTTTCGTTCTTTCAATTCTCCCAACATAAACATTGAGAAGTGAACGATTTAATGACTTCCATGGGTTGGTGTGACTTCAGCGCAGGAAGCACATGGCAAACTACCGGACTAGATAATCATCGTTTACCAGTTAATGTTCATGAAGAACAGTTCTAATATTGTTTGTTTCCAGTTTTGATGAGCGTAGGTCGGTCAACTGACTGCAAAGTGTTACTTAAACTTTGTAATGAAATGTTTCGCGAGGGGTTAACACGTCTGCTTATATTTATTCTGATATGTTAATGTCATGACTGGCCTTGCAGGGTGAATGCGAAATCTAAATCTGACAAAGTAACGTAGAACGGGTGGTAATTTAGGAAAGTTTCCTTAGATTATACCTCATTCGATTCTCAACACTTTACAGTCAAATACACATGAAAATTAGTACTAATAGCATAGGCGACAGTTGGGGGTGGGGTAGAGGTTTACACCCTCATTTGTTAACATTTTGAGAAATTTAAGATTTTTAAAGGTTTTTCTGTGACTGACTGAATTAATTTGGAGTTCAGAAAGAAGCAGCGATGTTTTTTTACAAGACGAGTACAGAAAATTGAGAATTAGGCCTATATGTGTATACAATGCATTATGTGTGTGAGTGTGTGTGGGTATGTGTGTATGTGTGTTTGTGCGTAAGTATGATATAAGTCACTGGCGTAGCCACGGATGATTATCTGGTGAGTTAGTGGGGGATGCGGCCTTGCGTCACCCCCTCCCCCTCCACTAACAAAAGATAATTTCCGTGGCTACGCGCATGGTATAAGTAGGCCTATTTGGGGATTTGTGCGTGTCCTTGTGTGTGTGTTCGCGAGAGAAAACTTGGCACCTGAATGCCCCGCTTCTCCGAACGGATTTACGCCACTGAAAAAACAAACTCAAAATATTGAGTAATATCACAATTTTTTATACAAGTTCCCTAAATATTCTTCAACTTGTTCAGATTAGTTTCCATAAACATTTGGCCCTGGGTGACTAGTTGATTTACCTCTGACATATTTACTTCTAAAACTTTTACCTCTGACGTTTTTACCGCTGACATTTTTTCCTCCGAAATTTTTACCTCCGAAATTTTTACCTCTCACATTTTTACCTCTCACATTTTTACCTCTGACATTTTTACCTCTAATATTTTCACCTCTGACATTTTTACCTCTGATATTTTTACCTCTGACATTTTTACCTCTGATATATCTACCTGGCACCCTTAAATCACACAGGCACAAAGGCAGAATTATTCAGCCTATAAAGTCCAAAATCAAAGATATATGCATAGAGGCATATTTGAACACTTCGGCAGCTATTCTAACTATGGCTACCCTCTTGTGAGGGAATAAATCAAATTAAACAAGAATTGTCTTCAATTGGGCGATCGATGGGCCCATGTGCCCCCCTGAAGTAGGCTTTTCATATGACCTTGATTTCAAATGGTTGTCCACCATAAGAAATTGAAACTAAAAACTAAAAAAAAAACAATCTTAAATTTGCACATAGATTAATTGGGGTCTCTTGGGTCATAATGGGCACCTGCGCCACATACATTGTTAATTTCAAAGACATGTCTGACTGATCACAATGAGAAGCATTTTACTTATATTCAGCAAATCAGTGACTTTATAACATTTTGATATGTGGGGTGGCCCTTCATTTGAAAATGGGCACCTAAAGCACTTGTCTGAATTCTGAGGCCCAGAAATCCTACATAATACTTAATATATCAATACTAGATGTGTTCAAATCAATTATGAATGGATCGCTGAGAGAAAAGATGAACAGCCAGTATACCCAGCTTGGAATCGTATAGAGACCGTAGTCTTTTATTTTATTCAATATGTAAAGAACAAATTGAAGCATTCATAAATACATAAGTCAACTTGACTCATTTATATCAGTTTCAAGTACATATAAATGGTTTGTTACCTCAAAACTAAAATCATTAAATGTTGCATACATCTTGAGACGTATGATATTTTCCTTTCCTGATAAAACATGCTCATCTGAATTTAAAGTCTTAAATTTCCTATAGTAGAACAATATGAAACTAAATATATGTATAACTTTGTCCTCAAATCATTTCTATGCATAATATAGCCTCTAAAACAGAAAATGCATATCGCCTGAATATTCATGTTCTCGTGCATAACTGAACACTAATTTAAATACATGTATGAATACTTAACCACCCAAATGGCATCTTGTATCTTTCATAATATTTCTACAAATATCTCTCTTCAAGACATTCTGGTTTTATAAATGACAACACAAGGTCAAATAATTCCTATTGACCTTCAAACAAATGACGCACTATTATTTTCCCAATCTGCTGGTCATATCGCATCAATAAAATAACACTTACATCCAATATAAACTGGTCAAGCCTAAGAAGACATCTTCTGGGAGTGTCGTGATCTGGTTATTCTGAAGATACCTGTTTGAGAAAAATTTGAAAAATATAAGAATATTCCTATTTGTTTAATGATCAGCCACTAGCGCACTTGAAGCGGAGCAAGGGGCTCCCCCCCCCCAAATGCTTACAGTTTGATTTTTGCAGTGTGGAAGTCATTTATCAGAATTAGATGTCTTATAAAAAAAAACAATTAACTGCTCATTCACACTATGCGATCTCGCACAAAGTGTAGATTCTGCAAGGCAAACAGGCAAATAACTGCCAAAGTTTTACAACATTAATTTTATAAAGTCTCTAGAAAAAACATTTTTTTTTTCTAATTTCATGAGTAGTGTTCTTTGTTTGTAGTCGAAGTTATTCCTCCTGTTTCATGTTGTTCTGTTATAAAATGAGCTTTGTATCTCTTGAAAAGGCGCTTTATGAGTGAAATGTAATAATCATTAAATACGCCAATGCACTGCAGAAACCGTGGTGTTAATTTAACACCATCTCGGTATCAATATTGGGCTACACCAGATAAGTGTTAAAACAACACCAGTTTGATATTGGTCTACACCAGATAAGTGTTAAAACAACACCAGTTTGATATTGGTCTACACCAGATAAGTGTTAAAACAACACCAGTTTGATATTGGTCTACACAAGATAAGTGTTAAAACAAAACCGGTAAGTGTTAATACAACGCCAGTTTGATTCGAAACTGGTGTTGTGTTAACACTTATCTGGTGTAGCCCAATATAGATACCGAGATGGTGCTAAATTAACACCCTGGTTTTTTGCAGTGTGGGTTCAAATGTGACATGTCATTCCCGAATAAAATTAATATTTCACTGATTTTCGTAGATCCTGCCTAATAAAATGAGATTAGCGATTATGATTTTGTAGCGAAATTAAGATGAAGTTCCATTTAAGTGTCTTTGAATATAGTTTAGCCCTAAAACTACAGACGTCGATATTTTTTGTAATTTGTAGAGTTCCTTTATAGAAAGAGTTACGACAACCCATGATTTGAACGCCATTTTGTTTGCACCATTATGCAACATTTCTATTCAACATATCTACCTGGCACCCTTAAATCACACCGGCACTCAGGCAGAATTATTCAGACTATAAATTCCAAACTCAACGATATATGCATAAAGGCATATTTGAACACTTCGGCAGCTACTTTAAATATGGCTACCCTCTTGTGAGGGAATAAATCAAATTAAACAAGAATTGTCTTCAATTGGGCGATCGATGGGCCCATGTGCCCCCCTGAAGGAGGCTTTTCATATGACCTTGATTTCAAATGGTTGTCCACCATAAGAAATTGAAACTAAAAACTAAAAAAAAAATCTTAAATTTGCACACAGATTAATTGGGGCCTCTTGGGTCGTAATGGGCACCTGCGCCACATTCATTGTTAATTTCAAAGACATGTCTGACTGATCACAATGAGAAGCATTTTACTTATATTCAGCAAATCAGTGACTTTATAACATTTTGATATGTTGGGGTGGCCCTTCATTTCACAATGGGCACCTAAAGCACTTGTCTGAATTTTGAGGCCCAGAAATCCTACATAATACTTAATATATAAATACTAGATGTGTTTAAATCAATTATGAAGGCAAACTACCCCCGGTGAGCAATGTTTAAACAAAAGAATTGGGCAAAACGGGCCCCAGGGCCCGACTTTTAGATACCGAGATGGTGCTAAATTAACACCCTAGTTTTTGCAATGCATGAGTTCAAATGTGACATGTCATTCCCGAATAAAATTAATATTTCACTGATTTTCGTAGATCCTGCCTAATAAAATGAGATTAGCGATTATGATTTTGTAGCGAAATTAAGATGAAGTTCCATTTAAGTGTCTTTGAATATAGTTTAAGCCCTAGAACTACAGAGGTCGATATTTTTTGTAATTTGTAGAGTTCCTTTATAGAAAGAGTTACGACAACCAATGATTTGAATGCCATTTTGTTTCCACCATTATGCAACATTTCTATTCAAGTGCGATGAACAGCTTAATGTTTTGAATAGAAATAATTCGAAGGCCATTTTATTTCCCCCAAATGTTTCATGTCGTAACTCTTTCTATAAAGGGCCTCTAGTAATTTATCATGACTGCGACACGAGGTCGAGGTTTTGCACGGCAGTCCATGTTGAGCTGCCTTGAAGTAAGTTTTAGGTTGTGAATTGGAGCAGTGCAAGTAAAAAAAAATTTAATCACCTTCAGATTCGGAGAATTGAAAAAAAAAAGAAAAATAATGCACCAGATTTTTTCAAATAGAGAAAATAAAGGTAACGTTTATATTCAAAGAACTGTTAAGGCTTAATCACAACGAGTGAAGAACTAATTGAGCATCAACGCTTTCACTTTCGTCTATTTCGTCATTAAAATTTTCATTTAGCCCATAAAATATAAAACATACTTACAGATATCTTAATCCTGATAATCCCGAGAAGGCTCCATCTGCTATGGTCGTGATACGGTTATTCTGAAGGTCCCTTTTTTAGACATAAGATAAAAATAGTGAGGATGAAATACGTAACAACTTGAAGAGGGCATGACACAGGATTAGAGAAGAGTGGTGGGCATGATGTGGAAGACATAAAGACAAGGTTTATACTGTCATGGATTTTCTTTCTCAAGCTATAATGATAAATTTAAATTTGAACTTAACCCTGGACCTGTAGACAGTTATCAGTATACTTAAGGAATTTAGCAAAAATATAAGAATATTCCTAATTGTTTAATGATCAGAGACTTGGGGCAGACAGCTTTATGGAGGCACTCGCGCACTTGAATCACAGCAAGGGGCTCCCCCCGACAAATGCTCACAGTTTAATTTTTGAAGTTTGGAAGTCATTTATCAGAATCAGATTTCTTGTAAAATAAACTAACTTCTTATTCACAGTCTGCCATCTCGTACATAGTGTAGATAGTGTAGATTCGGCAGGAAAACCTGATATTTTTAAGTTACTGCCCTCTCCCCCAAGATATGGAACTCCCTACCCCTTGAATTAAAGAGCTGCCCAACTCTTACAACATTTACAAAGTCTCTGACAAAACATCTTTTCTAATTTCATGTTTAATGTTCTTTGTATGAACTCAATATATTTCTACTGTTTCGTGTGTTTTTTTCAGTTATTAAATGCTCTTTTTATCTCTTGAAAAAGCGCTTTATAAGTGAAATGTCTTATTAGTATTAATTACGCCAAGGGGTTATATGGGGCCATGGAATCCATGTATTCCTGTTGAGTGTTGAACAAAGACGTTAGCACCATATGTAAAATTGATTGGTTCCTTTTCAAAATAAAATTCAAATGTGACATGTCCATTCCCGAATAAAATTAATAT
Source organism: Heliocidaris tuberculata (assembly GCA_025618425.1). Classification (NCBI taxonomy): domain Eukaryota; kingdom Metazoa; phylum Echinodermata; class Echinoidea; order Camarodonta; family Echinometridae; genus Heliocidaris; species Heliocidaris tuberculata. Next base: position 45,612,308 of record CM046833.1, read on the forward strand.
TTCACTGATTTTCGTAGATACTGCCTAATAAAATAAAATTGGCGATTATAATTTTGTAGCGAAATTAAGTTTAAGTTCCATTAAGTGTCTTTGAATATAGTTTAGCCCTAGAACTACAGAGGGCGATTTTTTGTAATTTGTAGAATCCCTTCATATAGAAAGAGATACGACATCCAATGATTTCAATGCAATTTTGTTCCCACCATTATGCAACATTTCTATTCAACATATCTACCTGGCACCCTTAAATCACACCGGCACTCAGGCAAACTCAACGATATATGCATAAAGGCATATTTGAACACTTCGGCAGCTACTTGTTTAACACCATTTAACACCATCTCGGTATCAATATTGGGCTACACCAGATAAGTGTTAAAACAACACCAGTTTGATATTGGTCTACACCAGATAAGTGTTAAAACAACACCAGTTTGATATTGGTCTACACAAGATAAGTGTTAAAACAAAACCGGTAAGTGTTAATACAACGCCAGTTTGATTCGAAACTGGTGTTGTTTTAACACTTATCTGGTGTAGCCCAATATAGATACCGAGATGGTGCTAAATTAACACCCTGGTTTTTGCAGTGCATGGTTCAAATGTGACATGTCATTCCCGAATAAAATTAATATTTCACTGATTTTCGTAGATCCTGCCTAATAAAATGAAATTAGCGATTATGATTTTGTAGCGAAATTAAGATGAAGTTCCATTTAAGTGTCTTTGAATATAGTTTAGCCCTAGAACTACAGAGGGCGATTTTTTTTTGTAATTTGTAGAATCCCTTTATATAGAAAGAGTTACGACAACCAATGATTTCAATGCAATTTTGTTCCCACCATTATGCAACATTTCTATTCAACATATCTACCTGGCACCCTTATATTCAAAGAACTGTTAAGGCTTAATCACAACGAGTGAAGAACTAATTGAGCATCAACGCTTTCACTTTCGTCTATTTCGTCATTAAAATTTTCATTTAGCCCATAAAATATAAAACATACTTACAGATATCTTAATCCTGATAATCCCGAGAAGGCTCCATCTACAATTTTGTTCCCACCATTATGCAACATTTCTATTCAACATATCTACCTGGCACCCTTAAATCACACCGGCACTCAGGCAGAATTATTCAGACTATAAATTCCAAACTCAACGATATATGCATAAAGGCATATTTGAACACTTCGGCAGCTACTTTAAATATGGCTACCCTCTTGTGAGGGAATAAATCAAATTAAACAAGAATTGTCTTCAATTGGGCGATCGATGGGCCCTTGTGCCCCCCTGAAGTAGGCTTTTCATATGACCTTGATTTCAAATGGTTGTCCACCATAAGAAATTGAAACTAAAAACTAAAAAAAAAATCTTAAATTTGCACACAGATTAATTGGGGCCTCTTGGGTCGTAATGGGCACCTGCGCCACATTCATTGTTAATTTCAAAGACATGTCTGACTGATCACAATGAGAAGCATTTTACTTATATTCAGCAAATCAGTGACTTTATAACATTTTGATATGTGGGGGTGGCCCTTCATTTCACAATGGGCACCTAAAGCACTCGTCTGAATTTTGAGGCCCAGAAATCCTACATAATACTTAATATATAAATACTAGATGTGTTTAAATCAATTATGAAGGCAAACTACCCCCGGTGAGCAATGTTTAAACAAAAGAATTGGGCAAAACGGGCCCCAGGGCCCGACTTTTAGATACCGAGATGGTGCTAAATTAACACCCTGGTTTTTGCAGTGCATGGGTTCAAATGTGACATGTCATTCACGAATAAAATTGATATATCACTGATTTTCGTAGATCCTGCCTAATAAAATGAAATTAGCGATTATGATTTTGTAGCGAAATTAAGATGAAGTTCCATTTAAGTGTCTTTGAATATAGTTTAGCCCTAGAACTACAGAGGTCGATATTTTTTGTAATTTGTAGAGTTCCTTTATAGAAAGAGTTACGTGTCGTAACTCTTTCTATAAAGGGCCTCTAGTAATTTGTCATGACTGCGACACGAGGTCGACGTTTTGCACGGCAGTCCATGTTGAGCTGCCTTGAAGTAAGGTTTAGGTTGTGAATTGGAGCAGTGCAAGTAAAAAAAATTTAATCACCTTCAGATTCGGAGAATTGAAAAAAAAAAAAAAATAATGCACCAGATTTTTTCAAATAGAGAAAATAAAGGTAGCGTTTATATTCAAAGAACTGTTAAATTAACACCCTGGTTTTTGCAGTGCATGGGTTCAAATGTGACATGTGAATAAAATTCATATTTCACTGATTTTCGTAGATCCTGCCTAATAAAATGAAATTAGCGATTATGATTTTCTAGCGAAATTAAGGCGAAGTTCCATTTAAGTGTCTTTGAATATAGTTTAGCCCTAGAACTACAGAGGTCGATTTTTTTTGTAATTTGTAGAGTTCCTTTATAGAAAGAATTACGACAAACAATAAATCGAAGGCCATTTTATTTCCCCGAAATGTTTCATGTCGTAACTCTCTCTATAAAGGGCCTCTAGTAATCTGTCATGACTGCGACACGAGGTCGACGTTTTGCACGGCAGTCCATGTTGAGCTGCCTTGAAGTAAAGTTTAGGTTGTGAATTGGAGCAGTGCAAGTAAAAAAAATTTGATCACCTTCAGATTCGGAGAATTAAAAAAAGAAAGATATTGCTCCTGATTTTTTCAAAAGCAAATATAACTTTTATTTTCAAAGAACTTACTGTTAAGGATCAATCACAACTTGTGAAGAACTAACTGAGCATCAACGCTTTCCTTTGCACCTATTTCGTCATTAAAATTTTCATTTAACGCATGAAATATAAAACTTACTTACAGATGTCTTAATCCTGATAATCCCGAGAAAGCTCCATCTGATATGGTCGTAATATGGTTATTCTGAAGGTACCTTTTTTACGACATAAGATAAAAAGAGTGAGGATGCGATATGTAACAACTTGAAGAGGGCGTGACACAGGATTAGAGAAGAGTGGTGGGCATGATGTGGAAGACATAAAGACAAGCTTTGAACTGTCATGGATTTTCTTTTCCACACTAGAAATAAATTTAAATTTGAACTTAACCCTGGACCGGTAGACAGTTATCAGTATACTTTAAGGAATTTAGCAAAAATATAAGAATATTCCTTTTTTTTTTAATGATCGGAGACTTGAGGGCAGACAGCTTTATGGAGGCACTCGCGCACTTGAATCACAGCAAGCCCCCCCCCCCCCCCGACAAATGCTCACAGTTTAATTTTTGAAGTTTGGAAGTCATTTATCAGAATCAGATTTCTTGTAAAATAAATTAACTGCTTATTCACAGTCTGCCATCTCGCACATAGTGTAGATAGTGTAGATTCGGCAGGAAAACCTGATATTTTTAAGTTACTGCCCTCTCCCCCAAGATATGGAACTCCCTACCCCTTGAATTAAAGAGCTGCCCAACTCTTACAACATTTACGAAGTCTCTGAGAAAACATCTTTTCTAATTTCATGTTTAATGTTCTTTGTATGAACTCAATATATTTCTTCTGTTTCGTGTGTTTTTTTTTTTCAGTTATTAAATGCTCTTTTTATCTCTTGAAAAAGCGCTTTATAAGTGAAATGTCTTATTAGTATTAATTACGCCAAGGGGTTATATGGGGCCATGGAATCCATGTATTCCTGTTGAGTGTTGAACAAAGACGTTAGCACCATATGTAAAATTGATTGGTTCCTTTTCAAAATAAAATTCAAATGTGACATGTCCATTCCCGAATAAAATTAATATTTCACTGATTTTCGTAGATCCTGCCTAATAAAATGAAATTAGCGATTATGATTTTGTAGCGAAATTAAGATGAAGTTCCATTTAAGTGTCTTTGAATATAGTTTAGCCCTAGAACTACAGAGGGCGATTTTTTGTAATTTGTAGAATCCCTTTATATAGAAAGAGTTACGACAACCAATGATTTCAATGCAATTTTGTTCCCACCATTATGCAACATTTCTATTCAACATATCTACCTGGCAGCCTTAAATCACACCGGCACTCAGGCAAACTCAACGATATATGCATAAAGGCATATTTGAACACTTCGGCAGCTACTTTAAATATGGCTACCCTCTTGTGAGGGAATAAATCAAATTAAACAAGAATTGTCTTCAATTGGGCGATCGATGGGCCCATGTGCCCCCCTGAAGTAGGCTTTTCATATGACCTTGATTTCAAATGGTTGTCCACCATAAGAAATTGAAACAAAAAACTATAAAAAAAAATCTTAAATTTGCACACAGATTAATTGGGGCCTCTTGGGTCGTAATGGGCACCTGCGCCACATTCATTGTTAATTTCAAAGACATGTCTGACTGATCACAATGAGAAGCATTTTACTTATATTCAGCAAATCAGTGACTTTATACATTTTGATATGTGGGGTGGCCCTTCATTTGAAAATGGGCACCTAGAGCACTTGTCTGAATTCTGAGACCCAGAAATCCTACATAATACTTAATATATCAATACTAGATGTGTTTAAATCAATTATGAAGGCAAAATACCCCAGGAGAGCAATGTTTAAACAAAAAAAATTGGGCAAAACGGGTCCCAGGACCCGACTTTTAGGTGGCCCCATATCCAGAATTATTCAGCATCAAAAACTCTACCTATGCCAAATTTCATGCTTTTATGAAAAAGTGCACTATTATTTCACCAATCTGCTGGATTATATCGCATCAATAAAATAACACTTACATCCAATATAAACTGGTCAAGCCTAAGAAGACATCGTCTGGGAGTGTCGTGATCTGGTTATTCTGAAGATACCTGTATTGAGAAAAATTTGAAAAATATAAGAATATTCCTAATTGTTTAATGATCAGGCACTCGCGCACTTGAAGCGGAGCAAGGGCCCCCCCCCCCCCCCCCAAAAAAAAAATGCTTACAGTTTGATTTTTGCAGTGTGGAAGTCATTTATCAGAATTAGATTTCTTATAAAAACAATTAACTGTTCATTCACACTATGCAATCTCGCACAAAGTGTAGATTCTGCAAGGCAAACAGGTAAATAACTGCCGAACTTTTACAACATTTATGAAGTCTCTAGAAAAACATTTTTTTCTAATTTCATGAGTAGTGTTCTTTGTTTGTACTCGAAGTTATTCCTCCTGTTTCATGTTGTTCTGTTATAAAATAAGCTTTGTATCTCTTGAAAAGGCGCTTTATGAGTGAAAGGTAATAATCATTAAATACGCCAATGCACTGCAGAAACCGTGGTGTTAATTTAACACCATCTGGGTATCAATATTGGGCTACACCAGATAAGTGTTAAAACAACACCAGTTTGATATTGGTCTACACCAGATAAGTGTTAAAACAACACCAGTTTGATATTGGTCTACACAAGATAAGTGTTAAAACAAAACCGGTTAGTGTTAATACAACGCCAGTTTGATTCGAAACTGGTGTTGTTTTAACACTTATCTGGTGTAGCCCAATATAGATACCGAGATGGTGCTAAATTAACACCCTGGTTTTTGCAGTGTGGGTTCAAATGTGACATGTCATTCCCGAATAAAATTAATATTTCACTGATTTTCGTAGATCCTGCCTAATAAAATGAAATTAGCGATTATGATTTTGTAGCGAAATTAAGATGAAGTTCCATTTAAGTGTCTTTGAATATAGTTTAGCCCTAGAACTACAGAGGTCGATATTTTTGGTAATTTGTCGAGTTCCTTTATAGAAAGAATTACGACAAACAATAATTCGAAGGCCATTTTATTTCCCCGAAATGTTTCATGTCGTAACTCTCTCTATAAAGGGCCTCTAGTAATCTGTCATGACTGCGACACGAGGTCGAGGTTTTGCACGGCAGTCCATGTTGAGCTGCCTCGAAGTAAGGTTTAGGTTGTGAATTGGAGCAGTGCAAGTAAAAAAAAATTGATCACCTTCAGATTCGGAGAATTGAAAAAAGAAAGATATTGCTCCTGATTTTTTCAAAAGCAAATATAACTTTTATTTTCAAAGAACTTACTGTTAAGGATCAATCACAACTTGTGAAGAACTAACTGAGCATCAACGCTTTCCTTTGCACCTATTTCGTCATTAAAATTTTCATTTAACGCATGAAATATAAAACTTACTTACAGATGTCTTAATCCTGATAATCCCGAGAAAGCTCCATCTGATATGGTCGTAATATGGTTATTCTGAAGGTACCTTTTTTACGACATAAGATAAAAAGAGTGAGGATGCGATATGTAACAACTTGAAGAGGGCGTGACACAGGATTAGAGAAGAGTGGTGGGCATGATGTGGAAGACATAAAGACAAGCTTTGAACTGTCATGGATTTTCTTTCCCACACTAGAAATAAATTTAAATTTGAACTTAACCCTGGACCGGTAGACAGTTATCAGTATACTTTAAGGAATTTAGCAAAAATATAAGAATATTCCTTTTTTTTTTAATGATCGGAGACTTGAGGGCAGACAGCTTTATGGAGGCACTCGCGCACTTGAATCACAGCAAGCCCCCCCCCCCCCCCCGACAAATGCTCACAGTTTAATTTTTGAAATTTGGAAGTCATTTATCAGAATTAGATTTCTTGTAAAATAAATTAACTGCTCATTCACAGTCTGCCATCTCGCACATAGTGTAGATAGTGTAGATTCGGCAGGAAAACCTGATATTTTTAAGTTACTGCCCTCTCCCCCAAGATATGGAACTCCCTACCCCTTGAATTAAAGAGCTGCCCAACTCTTACAACATTTACGAAGTCTCTGAAAAAACATCTTTTCTAATTTCATGTTTAATGTTCTTTGTATGAACTCAATATATTTCTTCTGTTTCGTGTGTTTTTTTTTTCAGTTATTAAATGCTCTTTTTATCTCTTGAAAAAGCGCTTTATAAGTGAAATGTCTTATTAGTATTAATTACGCCAAGGGGTTATATGGGGCCATGGAATCCATGTATTCCTGTTGAGTGTTGAACAAAGACGTTAGCACCATATGTAAAATTGATTGGTTCCTTTTCAAAATAAAATTCAAATGTGACATGTCCATTCCCGAATAAAATTAATATTTCACTGATTTTCGTAGATACTGCCTAATAAAATAAAATTAGCGATTATAATTTTGTGGCGAAATTAAGTTTAAGTTCTATTAAGTGTCTTTGAATATAGTTTAGCCCTACAACTACAGAGGGCGATTTTTTTGTAATTTGTAGAATCCCTTTATATAGAAAGAGTTACGACAACCAATGATTTGAATGCCATTTTGTTTCCACCATTATGCAACATTTCTATTCAAGTGCGATGAGCAGCTTAATGTTTTGAGTAGAAATAATCCAAAGGCCATTTTATTTCCCCAAAATGGAGGTTCATGAATTAACTCTTTCTATAAAGGGCCTCTAGTAATTTGTCATGACTGCGACACGAGGTCGAGGTTTTGCACGGCAGCCCATGTTGAGCTGCCTTGAAGTAAGGTTTAGGTTGTGATTTGGAACAGTGCAAGTAAATTTTAAAATAACCTTCAGATTCGGAGAATTAAAAAAAGAAAGATATTGCTCCTGATTTTTTCAAATAGAGAAAAATAAATATAACTTTTATTTTCAAAGAACTTACTGTTAAGGATCAATCACAACTTGTGAAGAACTAACTGAGCATCAACGCTTTCACTTTCGTCTATTTCGTCATTAAAATTTTCATTTAGCCCATGAAATATAAAACATACTTACAGATATCTTAATCCTGATAATCCCGAGAAAGCTCCATCTGCTATGGTCGTGATACGATTATTCTGAAGGTACCTTTTTTACGACATAAGATAAAAAGAGTGAGGATGCGATATGTAACAACTTGAAGAGGGCGTGACACAGGATTAGAGAAGAGTGGTGGGCATGATGTGGAAGAGATAAATACAAGCTTTGAACTGTCATGGATTTTCTTTCCCACACTAGACATGCTAGAGATTAATTGAAATGTTCACTTAGTCCTGGATTTGTAGACAGTTATCAGTATATTTAAGGAATTTAGGAAGGCGACTGAAAGGTAGAATTGGAAATTGGAAATTGCTAGTTCTAAAACACTTTTCCTCTATCGGGGGGGGGGGGGGGTAACAAGACAATACTTTCATCAAGAGCGAAGCAACGAGTGCTTTTTCGGCTTGCAAACATTTAAAGTGGTTTCTTTGCAGTATAATCCTATATTTGTAAAGCGAAATTACGACATCCTGAAGAAATAATTGCGAGGAATCGAAGTGACCGAGCTAGCCTTTAGGGAAACATCGCATTTCAAACCTACAAACACATTTTTTCTTCTCTGCTTCGATGGAAGGGGGGAGGGTGTATGTGGTCCTCTTAAGGACCACAAATATCAAACTCTTTTCACTCGTATCTCTTTGTCTCTTTTGAGTTTTTGCGCCCCTCCAAGTGCCCGCGGATCTCATAGCCCTCTGCATCCCCCCTTAGAACTCAATACCCAAAATTAATGTTATTAGAATATAAATGCAAAGAAATCAAATCTTTTAAAATGTGTTTGAAATATATATATATATATATACATAGATATATATATATATATATATATAGAGAGAGAGAGAGATATATATATATATATATATATATATATATATATATATATATATATATTACCTTTTTCAAAGATTTTACATTTAATGTGACAAGACGATATGTGTTGCTAGACAAGTTGTGAACAAAGCTAAATAAATAAATGGACTTTGAACTTTGAAGTTAGAAACAGAGCAAATTAAGTTAAAGGGTCTCTGAGGCCAAAAAAAAAAAAAAATTAATTATAATTTGTATACAGTTCGAATGTATAAAATAAACCCCAAATAACTTTTCCCGGCACTCTACAGGTTAACGGTTAAGGAGTTTGAAGAAAATAAAGGATAACGTAAACGATCGACGCGCGGAACTCAACTCGAGTTGAGTTCCGCGCAAGCAGTTTTCTATGCGTGTGCGGTTTTGTTTTGTTTGTTTGTTTTTTTGTTTTTTTTTGGGGGGGTTATGCCTAGCACGTTCAGCGAACGCCGAGACGCGATAGAGGAACTATCGCGATCGCATTATCGCTTCGTCATCTTCTATGTGTTGCGCTGGAGATGACACACACTCAAAAAATTGATTTGCGGCGTAACTTACGAAAAACAATCATACAACACAAATGAAACAATTAATGAATGGAGTATACAACTCAAAATGTTTTTATCGAATTGGAAATTGATTTGGCGCGTAAAAATTACAGATAATATACAACCCAAATAAAACAACAAATGAATGAAGAATACAACGGAGAATGTTTTTAAAGAATCGAAAATTCATTTGGGGCATAACTTCTGGATAATCTACAACCCTCCCCCCCCCCCCCCCCAAAAAAAAAAAAAAAAAAAAAAAGCAAATGAATGAAGTATGCAACGCAGAAGTTAATTATCGAATCGAAAATTGAATTGGGGCTTGAATTACGGCGTATACACATTCCAAGTAAAACAGTAAATGAAGGAATTATACTACGCAAACGGTTTTGATTAAAAATTGATTTGGCGCGTAACTTACGGATAATATGCAACATATATATTGAAGTATACAACAGATTTCAGATTTAGATTTTATTTCATTACATTTTCATTTTTCAAAGTAAATAACAATAAGTATTATGTAATTGACAATATACAAAATAATTGACAACACAACTTAGTGCAGAAATATTTTTCGATCATTACAAACAAAATAAAGTGCATTAAAGTTTGAGTTGTGTGAGAGAAAAAAAAGTAACATCAATGAAGACTACATAAGATTAATTTTATGAAAATGAGAATGAAAACAGAGACCAGCTTAGAGCAGAGCTTGTAGAAGCGCCGCACAGTGGGCCAGGTGACAGCAAAAGTGCGCCAAAATAGGGATTTGGTCAATGAAACAAAATTAATTTTTTTCACCTTCTAAGCAAAGATTACAACGTGTAGAACACCTCTGAGCAGTATTTCTTCTTGGAATTAATTTTAAGTGGGTCATTTTTATTCAAAAAGACCCCAAACTTTGATTATTTGTTATGCATTGTGTAAAATGCTATACTGCATTTTATTAAAGGTTTTTGCCAAACGGGCTGTTCAATGCACTTCAAATTGAACATGCTTATTCCAGAATAGTTATTTTGAATAATGATAGAGTTTACAGGCAAACTCTTATTCCTCTCGAAAGTAATTTTGGATGAAACACAAAATATTGGGCGGAAAATAGCATTTTTTTTTTCAAGCGCAAAGATGGTCAACATTTCCGTCGATTTCCGCGCTGAAAATATCATGATCGCCTTTCTTATAGTTCATGCTTTACACTGCTACCAAATTTGCCTGCTACTTTTTGCAACTTTTTGAGTAAGAACCCATTTTCCACCGCATGTTCGTCTCTTTTTTCGCCTAAATCTTCCATGCGATAGAAGCGCGCACTGTGTTCATGAACATGCACAGCAAAGCACACACAACAAAGAATAAAAGTTCAATATGCTTTTTGACATTAGTACCGAAAGAAGCTTTTAATAATAGTCTTCTGGCCCGTGTTAAGCAGGGTTCCCACTTAGCCGAGTTGGAGTCTCGAGTTGTGGCGAGCTGGCGCGAGCTTGAACTCGCGTCAATTCGCGTCAACTCGCGTGAAATTTACTAATTTTATGAGGTATGCATAAGTGATCTTACGACCCGACATCGAGTTTACTCGTACAGCTGTCGAAGTAAACCGAGCGCGATACGAGTCACCCGAGTGCGATAAGAGTCGCACCGAGTTTGGTATGAGTTGCGATGACCTACATACGACTTGTACCGATCTATCAACGAGTTATCAAGATCTTGTTACGAGTGATAAGAGCTTTCTACGAGTTTCCGATATACGACCAAAGAAACAGGAATGCATCTTCTCCCCCTTTTTTTTTTGGGGGGGGGGCTAAAATGAAATCAGTTTGATTCATTTCAGTTCAATTAATTTCCATTTCCAAAAAAAGCAGTTAAAATCAAACATATAAATCATTGTACAATAATCTAATGACTTGAATAATATGCACAGTGTAACTAGCTAGGATTTCATCTTTGGTTTCATAGTCTTATTTTTAAGAACAAGTCGTGAGTGGAAATTAAGGGATCTAGTAAAAAGCAGGACTTGTAATGTGGATCCTTCGAATAATTTCAAACATAGCTTGTAATTTCTAAAAACTAGTAAATAAAACTATATCTACCAAAGAAGAAAAGTAATGACACACCTTTCTATTTCGTTTCAATTTTGTTGTATAAAACAACAACAAACTGTATAGACTCGCAATTTAAAGGCTTAATTGTTACGATTATAATGCCAGTTGCCAAAGCGAAAAGAATATACGAAGAATGACATACATAAGGAAAAAAAAATGATGTGATTTTTAGGGAAAACAGCGATCATCTTCGATGTTTTGCCCTGCACACTTTTTTTAATGAACGTAAGACCAAAAAATTTGTCATTTCATGTGGAAAAAAGTTAAATGGAGTAGCAAAAAAAAAACCAAAAAACAAAAAAACTGTTACGTAAGCAAATGTACAAAAAGGGAGTATTTTTACCTATGTATAGCCAACTCCGATAAGTAAAGGAGCCGAAGGGAGGTGTGTGTTTTTAAGGAGAAATGGTAGTGCAGATGTTTGACATAGATACTTTCAGGAGAGTTTGTTACCTACACTTTTACGCCTAAAACTTAATATGTATGAAAAAATAAAATGCATGCTTCTTGCCAAAAGAGTATTTTGTTGGTAGATTTTACAAGCGAGCATGGCGTGGAAGCCAGAAAAATCTATATTGAAACAAAATTCCATTCCTTTCAGTATATGAGAACAGGTTATAGTGTACTGCTACTTCATTTTATAGTTATGTACATTTTAGCGGCAACTTCCTTTCTCATATTTGAGGTGATATCAATAGGCTATTGGTAATCTCCTGAAAATTTATTTACTTTGGGTTAAATTGTTCATGTTGGTGCTCGACTCATTTAAATTTATGATACATTTTATGACTACAAGAATAGTTTCACGTGAGACAGAAAGACAAGACGTGAAACGGAAAGACACTAGACGTAAAAAAAATTTCTTTCAAAGATTAACCGGCGAAATGCAAGCAAGCAAAGCGAGCTACAGCTTCCAGGTTTTTCCTTATGTTTTCTTACTTCTTTTCCATTTCTTCCCGATTTTCTTCCCCCCCCCCTTTTTAATGAAATTCAAATTCAAATTCATGTTCATTTATTTCCAACAGAAAAAAAGAGGAAAATATAATGATATTGCTATAATTATACAAACGATATGAAATTAAGATATATACATAATTGATTTTTTTACATGAATTAACATATAAAAATCATTGAAATGATTTATTAAGATAAATAATTAAATTCTGGAAATGAGGGATCCACTAAAAATCAATTGCTTGTAGTTTGTGAACCCCCCGGGGTGCAACCTGTAATCTTTAACGTCAACTTACTGGGAGAGGCCATCCCAACCTGAAGTTGGGGGATATATCCCCTGTTCCCCCCCCCCCCTCCCACCTCCGATTGACACCCATGAGCCGAGGCGATAACCTATAGTTGTATTTGCATATGCGTTTAAAGTTGAATAAAAATACGTTCTTAAAAATATTTTACAATATAGTTCTAGAAAAATAAAAATCACTGCATTTTTAAAGGCCAGGGGGCAAATCATGGTGCGCTTGCCATGCTCGCCCTGCACTCTGTTTATGCTCATGGGAAACTCACGTAGATCGATGGAAACTCGCTGTAAGTCGCCGTACTCGATCTAAACTCGCGCTAATCTCGTGGGAAACTCGGCATGACTCGCAGCGCAATCGCCGTGCTCGCACTCTGCTCTCGGAAACTCGAGTAGCACTCGCGTATACTTGAAGGTGGCGAGTTATTACGAGTTATGAAGAGTTCCGCGCGAGCTCGTTACGAGTGATCCGAGTATATTACGAGTTTAAGCGAGTTTAAGTGAGTTCATCTCGAGTTACAACGAGTCAGTGAAAATTTTCAACAAGTTCAAAAATTTTGGAACTGCTCGCGACTTCAGGGAGAGTAGTGCAGAGTTGCAACGAGTTACGCCGAGCCGTGTCGAGTTGTCGCGAGTTGTTGCGAGTTATCCCGAGTTACAAGAAGTGCTTTACGCGAGTTATTGCGAGTACCCCTTTTAGGCAACTCGCCATAGCTCGCCAGAACTCGCCAGTACAACTCGGCTAAACATGTCAGAAAACCAACATATGGATTGCAGTTGAATCTTTAGTCCAGTTTTCAGTAGTAGAACACTCGTCGGTCAAGAAGAGATTCCCAAGTTTCCGCAGTGAAGTTCGGAAACAAAAAAGTGGAAGGAATCATAACAGAAAACGAAAACTGAGATAGAAAAATAAGATATAGAGAGAGATGGAGAAGGAGTGAGAGAGAGAAAAAAAAACCAAGAAAGAAAGAAAGAGAGAGAGAGAGAGAGAGAGAGAGAGAATGAGAAGAGAGGGGCGACTAGAGCGTCATGTTCATCACAATCTGTGGATAGGATTTAAATGTTTACATCAAGCGGGTGAAATGACTACCACTACTGCCTAAATTGATCTGGTTTCTACTTTCAAACATCGCAGTTATATTTTGATGCCAAAGATGTTCAGTGGTGTTCAGTATTCTATGAAAGGGGTGCTCAACTTTTCGCACTTTTTATATCCCGAGGAAATTGTTTTAATGTGTTATATTCTTCGTTTAAGGTAAAACTTATCCTATTATTAATATCCTTTAAGAGCAGATGTAGTTCATGTTCGTGCAATTGCTATATGGATAGAATAGGCTTCTGTTATCATGTAGGGTAAGGTGAAGATCTGATATTAAGTTCCACTGTCCGTAAATGCTCCTATTTTGTATAAATAAACAATATTGCTTGTTTCCAAGCCAGAATTCTTTTAAGGACCTATACACTTGTCAAACAATGTGAAGTTTCTCTTCTTTGAAAAATGCGCTGGGCTGTACAATTTTTTTTTCTTTCCTTCAATGAATAAAGTCCAAAAGGCAAGATTACGCTCGCCTTTTGAGTGCATTAATCATTTTTATCTATCTACACGTATCCCATCCATCTATCTATAGGCCTATCCGTTTATCTATTCATACACGCACCCCCCTCCGTCTATCCGTCTATCTGTCTATCTACCTATTTCTTCTATTTGTATATATATATATATATATATATATATATATATATATATATATATATATATGCATATATATATAATAAGCATGTTTGTTATTTGTAATTTTCTTTTCAATTAATGTATAGACCTACAAGTACATTTTCCCTCTACTATTCGATTTTTTTTTCTTCAAGGCTTTGGAACTGTTTAGTTTTCACATATAGACCCATTGTTGAGAGGGCTCGATTAATGACTGTCATGTAGTTTAAAATTCGTACCGGTTGTTGATAATTTATAGAATTTTGAAACCTTTGGACTTAAAAAGGACTTAGAATTTGCATGGACTTTATTTGCATGGACTTAAACTTATACTGTCTCGTATATTTAAAGGGAGGGAATTCCAAAATTTAGGAGCAGTATATGAAAAAGTATTCTGGGTTAATGCTCTACGAGTTCTTGGCAAGCGATAGAGATTGATTTGTCTAGTGGGATAATGATGGATTTCGTTATTTACTGTAAATATATTATTGAAGACAGTGGGCAATTCATGGTTATGATACTGAAACATAAGTACAGCAAGATCGAGGCGGTAAATATCATAATTTTAAGTTTTTAAAGGATCGAAAATTGATTTGGGGCTTAAATTACGGGGATTTTATACCCGAAATAAAACAACAAGTGAATGAAGTATACAACGCAGAATTTTATTATCGAATCGAAAATTAAATTGGGGCTTGACTTACGGAGTATACACAAACCAAAGGAAACAATAAAATAGTCAAGTACACCACGCAAAAATGAAACAACAAACAAATTAGAACTAAAAGGCAAAATACATTTATTGAGTCTAAAAATGATTTAGGCGTAAGGTAAGTAGAATCTATAACCCAAATAAAACAGTTAATGAAGAAATTATATAAAGAAAAAAGTTTTTTTATCGAATTGAAAATTGATTTGGCGCGTAACTTACGGATAATATACCACCCAAATAAAACATCAAATGAATGAAGTATACTACGCATGGCCGGAAATCCCGGGGGGGACGGGGGGGGGGGGGACGCGTCCCCCCCCCCACTATTTGGAAGGTAGGGGACACAATATCAAATGTCCCCCCCCCCCACAATTTGTGGTATTTTATTATGAAAAAAAATACATCATTCAAAACCGAAATTACCTACATGTACATGTATCCTCAAATTTCGAAATATATAATTTTCTTTTTGTAAAGAACTTGTGTATAAAAAAAAAAAAAAAAGCACTTGCAGCGTACGACTCGAACTCGCTATCCAAGCCATGGGTATTTTACTCTATGATGCCAGCCAATTGATGAGTGACTTCGATCGCCACGTGTCTAGGAGCTATCTATACAGTACGCTTACATCTACCTTAGACAAACTGATGAACATGCAAGAAATTTCTGTCATCCATTGAAGAAATAAAGAGCATGTTCCAGTGCCTGACTAGTTCTGTACTAAAGGATAAAAAACAATGAAATAGTACTACAAAGAGAAGAAAACATGGGATTGTGAAATGCATGTACTTTCACTGCTTAAACTTTCATACCACAATAACTAAGTTTCTGGTCATGGTTTCTGGTATATGTATTCATTTCGCAATTAGCATGTAAATGAAGAAAGTCAAGTGACTAAATGTGATACTATTTGACATATAAGATATTACTGCTAAAAAAAAAAAAATGAATACAACCAAAATAGAGTATGTAAAGTGAACATGTGATAATTTGACTTAAGTTTTCATGTTTCTACTGACCGTGCTCAGTGCAGTCCAAGTACATACACCTACATGTATATAGGACAGTGCATTGCAATGCTGCATTTCTGTGTCACATCTGGACATGAAATTTCTGTCATCCATTAAAAAATATAGAGCATGTTTCGAGTGCCTGACTAGTTTTGTACTAAAGGAAAAAATGAAATAGTAAAACAAAGAGGGGAAAACATGGGATTGTAAAATACATGTACTTTCACTGCTTAAAGGCATTGATTAACATTGTTTCCAGTGAAAAAATCTGAGTTCTATGGTTCTGCTGCTTATTGGTGTCTTTGATAAGGTCTAAAAATGAAACCCTGAAAAAATTGTGCTTCAAAACTTTCATTAAGTGCTTTGAAAAGCCGAAAATCTATTGAGTAACCAGATTTACAATGCATGTGTTCCCCCATAGACGGTCGTTTTAATTATTATCGCCTACTATAATAAATAATCAAACATCTGTTTGCGATCAGTATCTATAGGGTTTTGTTTATAATTTTTGTTGGTTTAAGAGTTTTTGAGTACATATGCAAGTATTCATATATACATGTCTCATCTTGACATGAATTATTTTTAAATCAGGTGCTCACAATGTCTGCCTTTAAACTTTCACACCGCAACAACTAAGTTTCTGGTATTTTTTTATATTCATTATGCAATTAGCATGTAAATGAAGAGGGTCAACAGACTGAATGTGAAAGTATTTGACATAAAATATTACTGCTCGAAAAAAATGAATACAACAGGAATAGAGTATGTAAAGTGAACATGTGATCATTGAACTTAAATTTTCATGTTTCCACTGACGGTGCAGTCCAAGTAATATATCTATATCAATATCTCATTTGTTAAATGGGAGAATGGTTTGCTACATTAGTGATTACAGCTTTTAAGTACCTGATGTACTACATGTTTGTTTTATATTGTAGAAAACTGTTCAAGACTAGACTGCAAACGTTGCAAATGCTGAAGTTGTGAACTTGTAATCGATGAGCCGACGCCTTGTCTGCACACAATATTATGTATGTATATGAAGAGAGGTTATTCATGAAGATCAGGTTCTGACTTGTTAATTTCTACTATAATATTTAATTTGTAATAAAGTCGTACACTAATACAAGAAACGTGAGAGAGTTACAAGTGTATTAAGTATACAAATCTCATGCTGCAAAGCTAAGCCTGGCAATAACTGAAGGTAATGGGGAAGAGTGCAAAACTATATGCGAAATGAAGGATTGTACGTCAGTTTCATTGTTTATGCATGGAGGAGAATCTCTGAAAATTTCATACCAATCTAATTCATATTATCCGAGATATGAGTGAAAATATAAACAAAGAAAATAAAAGAAAATGAAGCGTTACAGTAATGCTCTCACACTATTATCATTAAATATATTCTTTTTCCACTGACTATTTTTCCAAAGCTTTGCCATAGTTGGGCTTCTGTGATACTATCTGAGATATTTCTTTGCCATTTCACTTCATAACTGAGCACTTTTGCATTCTTCCCTCCTACACTCTTACCCAGGACCTTTAACTTATAATCATTGGTCTTTCAATCCAGAGTACTTTTCTATTTTGTATGTTAACTATAAAGAGACTTGGTCTTATAGTAGACACTGTTTTACCTTTTTAACTGTTGAACAACTTTGTACTGAAGAATACACAGAACACTGGTTTCTCGATTATATTGTCTTTATTTACTAAGCAGCAATGAATGAAGAATATTCGCAAAATTTTCAGAAGAAAAGGTATGGGAATTCATGACGGCATTTAGCTGTAGACAAGAAAGGCAATCTATGTGCATCACCTATAAGGTATTGAAGGTCTACTTAAATAAAGATGTACAATTTGCTGACTTTATTCAAATTTTGTTGCATAGATTGTTTATTTATTTGTGAGCTTACGTTATGTATCAATCATTTTATTTATTTCTCATTCCTTATTTATTACTGATTCGTTTACTAATAAATAAAACAAGTATCTAATAGGATGAATTAAGTACACTCAAGGAAGCAACTGTAATCAAACAAATTTAGAAAGGGACAGAATAATGAACTAAATGATTGTGATCGCTACCACAATCATGCTGACCAGGAAGAAGAACTGATTGTGTAGAGGCTGCCTTAAACATTGACAAATGAATATGTGGGAGAGAAAAGGGGATGAAAATACCATGTTTGTTAACATTTAAAGTGCGACCGATGAGACTGAGCAAATGAGTAATAGAGACTCACAATTATTTTCTGGCATTCCTTTCGAGTTAGAATGTTTTCATTTATATTTATGCACGAACATTTATTCATGTACTGGAGTACTGATGGATCTAGGTAGGGGGGGGGGGAGGGCGGTTACTCCCAATACCCCATGCGTGTGTGTGTGTGTGTGTATATATATATGTATATATGTATATATATATGTATATATATATGTATATAATATATATATATATATATATGTATATAGGTATGTATGTGGGGTGGGGGTGTGTGTTTGTGTTTGTTACTCTGCAGAACAGCAAAGTGGAAAACAAAAATGTGTCCCCCCCCCCCACTTCTGAGGGCAGATTTCCGCCCATGATACTACGAAATGTTTCTTTAGCGAATTGGAAATTGATTTGGCGCGTAACTTATGGATAATCTACAACCCAAATAAAACAACAAATGAATTAAGTATACGACGCAAAACGTTTACATCGAATAGAAAATTTGTTTGGCACATAAATTACACAAATATTCATAAATGAAATTGTCTAAGAAAATATCCATTTAGATTACGAAGTATCTCAAGTATTCCACTTATGCAAACAATAATGGTTTCTCCATAGGGGAGATGCTTTCCACCAGAAAGATAAGCCATGGTTTGACAACTATATCATGTTGCATCTGATCAAAGAATGACATGGAAGAAAGAGACGTGGTTTTAAAAAAAACATACTCTGTGACACAGTGTGCTTGTGCAATACTGAAAAAGTTTTTTTTTCCGTTGCCCCCCCCCCCCCCCCCAGTTTTTAAGTGGAAGATTATTCTTTAATCTACATTTTTATCAGATCCTGTGAACTGATTTAGTAGTATTATGTTACAAATTTTGTGTTTAATACTATTGAATATTGTTCTTTGATGCTGGTGGAAAGCAAAAACAAGGGAAAAAAAAAGAAAAAAAGAAGGAAAGAATGAAAAAATATAAGAACGTCTTGTATGTGGTCAAAGAGTAAACAAACGATTATTGCCATCATAGTACTTACAGATGCTTTAGGCTATTGAATTTGTCTAATGTCCATTCCTCCATTGTTTGTGTCTTGTTACATTCGGGATTTCTATATGAAAAAAAATATACTACATTTAAAAAAATGAATGTTAGAGCAAATGAATATTTTTCTCACAAGCAAAACTTCCTTGCATTTTCATGAAGTACTTATTTGCTGACTGATTAAATCCACCCCTGTTACTGGTCTGTTTTCTTATTCTAATATCATATAATCGCAAAAATAGCAGCCTTCAGGTAGTGCCGAGAAACCATATTTATTTTTGACAGGAATAAATTATTTTTTACCCTTCCGTGCACTGTGGTGTAAAATCTTGTAGGCCAACAAATAGGAAGAACATTGAAATTAATATCCCCTTATAAGGTACAGATCGGACGAAACCCAAACAACCATTGAAAATTTTATTTTTTATTCCCGTGATTAAACACATAAACCCAACTCAGCTTAATTAAAAGCAGCTCAAAGCAAGCACCAGTTACTGCATTTTTACGGAGAGATTGAGATATGAGAAGAGGTGGAACAGAAAAAGTTAATCTAAAAGATATGAGGATACCTACAGGCATTTTAATGTGTATCCTTCATGCATATCACTGCAATTAACAGTAAGATATCTATCTGCAATATATAGTGATAGAGATACATAATCAGATAATCAACACCATGCATAGATAAATGACCTAAAAATTGAACAATGTAATGTTCAATAATGACAGTAATAAATCGGTATTCATCAAATAAATATCTATGCAGTAAATATAACAAAGAAGGAGCGATTACCCGTATTTTGATGTTACTATATACTACTAAGACCGTTAGGCAGCGTACACCCAACTTTTCCTTTAAAAAAAAAACAACTCACGAATTTGCAAATATTTGGCCATATTTTGGTACACCTTATCATAGGGTGTTTTTTCAAAGACGTGCTGAGACATGTATAGCATTAGGAACTTTTGCCGATGCTAAAGTATTAGAATCACAACTTCTCATATATTGTAAACAAAAATATTCATTCTAAATACATGAATCAGACAGGGATATATAGGAATGTGAATAATCATTGTTCGATAATCCCTGTCTCTCTCAAAAAAAGGAATAAATTAACTGCTATGGGGTTGCAAGGACTGCCTATCGGTGTTTGTACCTGGTGTAGCCGAATACCACTCAACTCGCCTCCGTGGTCTAGTGGTTAAGGCATTTGGCGTACAGGCTAAACACCCGGGTTCGACTCCCGGCGGAGACAGTTTTTTGCAACCCATGCAGTTATTTTCACAAAAGGATGTCAGTAAGGCGAAACAATGCGTTTAGCTATGCAAATTATGTCTTTAATCCAATCGATTTTTCACATTATGGAAATTTACCCGCGAGAGTTCCCGATGCTACAATCTAAATACTGAAGTGCTGTTTTTTAGCACTTGGAGTGCTATATTCAGCATTTTTTTTGGTGCTCGCATAGGGACAGCACAGCATGTGCTACTATAGCACCAGTGCAGGTGCTACTTGTTACATCACCCAAAAAAGTGCTACTAAGTTTACGCTAAGGGTGCTGTCTTTAGCACCGGGAGAGCTATTTTCAACACTTTTAATACTCGTATAGTGACTGCACTAGTGGTGCTGCTTTAGCACCAGTGCAGTGCACCCAAAGGTGCTATTAACTTTACACTTAAGGTGCTTATGAACAGATATACGGGTTCTTAATACCACCTACAGTGAGCAATGCATCAGATTCATATATATGTACAATTCTTATTTATCATGATTAAAAATGGTTAGTATATCATAAGAGATAGTAAAATTATCAGTAATTACAAACTCAGTGACAAATTTCTGAATATTTTTTCCTTTTTTTATAGACCAAGGTATATTTGAGACAC
The DNA here is from genome assembly GCA_025618425.1 of Heliocidaris tuberculata. Lineage (NCBI taxonomy): Eukaryota > Metazoa > Echinodermata > Echinoidea > Camarodonta > Echinometridae > Heliocidaris > Heliocidaris tuberculata. The sequence goes on from CM046833.1 coordinate 45,633,375, forward strand.
TGAAGAGAAAATATTATTTGAAATAGACAAAAACCTTTTTTAAAAGGCGTATTTTCTTCAAACAATATGCAAATGATATGTAAAATTGCCAGAGTGCTGATTCATTAGCACTTGTTTTTAGCACCCATTTCTTTTGCATCACAAAAAACTTTTGTCAAAATAAATTTAGCCCTGCAGGTGCAATTCCTTGGGAAGCACCTGTTTCTAGCACTTCACTTTTTTGAGTGTATAAGTATTGGAACAAAATTTCTCACGTATTATCAATATGTAAATATTATACATTCTTTTTAATATATATATATGTATAATTTGCCTGTGTCTAATGGTAGAAGAAAACGTTTTTGTTACTGGCTTGCTGGCCCTTAACGCATTTTTTTTCTTTTATTGTTCAGATGATACAAACCCAGCACAAGACGGCACTCTTGTGTAAACGCTTACAGAGTGAACCTGGATTTAAAAAATATAGAAAAGAAAAGGAAATAAGACCTAATTGACCACGGAATTTCATTTTGATTTCGATAAACATACAATCAAACAAATTGCTTTCCAAATTATTGACATTTTTTCATGAAAGAATGTAAAGTAGGGATAAAAACGACCAGAAAATTGTGTTTATTTAATCTAGTACCAAGCATGAAACATTTCCAATAAAGTCACTTTTATGAAATGCATATACATGTATCTCTTTTCTAAATTCATGTTAATGTACATCCCTTTTTCTAGAAGAAAATTGGCAATAGTCAATATAATGTTCATATAAATTAGGGTCAGGTAAGGTCAGTTGACGTTAGGTATGGTCAATCATGCTTCAAAACTTTTAATCTTAGGTTTATTTTTATGCCTCCGCCCACTGAAGGTGGTGCGGGAGCCATTATGTTTTCGGGTTGCCAGTCCTTCCCACTTTCTCGTTATCGCTATAGTTCAAGAACCATTTGAGAAATGAAATTCATTTTGATACTAGTATGTATAACCGTAGGGAGACGATCTGATTAGACTTTGGGTGAAGTAGGTCAAATGTCAATGGCCATGGAGGTCAATTCCCACGAAATTTCAGGTTTTTAGCCTCGTTAACTCAATATTTAAAGAACCGTTTCAAGCTATGAGCATAAAACTTGGTATAAGTATGTATAAACATAGTGAGACGAACTGATTAATTTAAGGATAAATAGTCAAATTCAAAGGTCGCAGAGGTCATTAACCATGAAAATTGAGGTGTTTAGCCTGTTTATCTCAATATTTCATGAATGATTGAGCCGTGAACTTCAAACTTGGTACAGGACTACGCATCACCATCGTGAGAAGAACTGATTTAAATGAGTCAAAGGTTAAAGGACATAGAGATCAATATAAATGAAATCAAACTTTCTATGTTTAGTTTTTTATCACTATATCTCAATCACTATTTTAGCTGTCAACTTGAAACTTGGTAATAGTATGAATCAGCATAGGGAGAAAAAGTGATTAGATTTGGGGTGTTTTGGTCGAAGGTCAATTTACATGTAATTAATGTTTGTTATTCTCGTTATTGTGATATTTTAAGAACAATTTTAGCCATGATATTAATGGATTTTCGGCGGGGGTATATTGGAGACGCCGTTGCATTCATCTTTTTAAATCGAAATTTCTCTCATTAAAAAAATGTTACCTAAAAGTCCATTAAACTTCGGCACAAGTCCATACACACATCGCAAAGGCCTTCGAAAAATCCAACTAAGGTAAT